>QEPC01009206.1:35484-50002 GCA_003113815.1 Sphenodon punctatus | reverse complement strand
TAGTCTGGGGTGCTATCTCCCATTCCCCGGTCTCCCATGACCACTTGGGTGGGCTCATCCTCTCCCCCCGCCCTGCCATCTCTCCCCTCCACACGTGCTCTCTCAAGCTCTTCTACGCGCGCTTGATATCCCTCCAGCTGTGCCTGCATGGAGCGAAGGACAGCCTCCTGTGATGCCCCATCCTGTTGTTTTCCTTTGGCTCCCGGCTTTTTGGGGGGGGCCTTAGCAGCTTTCTTTGCTTTGGCACTTCCCTGCCCTTTTCGTGTACGGGGGGCCATGCCTACCCCCACGCCTGGAATACCCTTTTTAAAAGACTCTTGGGGTGGTGGCAACCGAAGGGAAGGGGGCTTGTCAGGCCCTTTTTTCTTTTGCTAATGCGGGGGGGGGGCAGTGAGGCCCCTCTGAATCACACAGTGAGGGGGGGTGGACACCAAACGGAGGGCAAAGGCAGTGCCCCCACTGAAGGCCAGCTGGGCCCTTGACTATTGCTTGGCCCCCAGCCCCGTGGACCCTCCCCAGTGAGAATGCCCTGTTGGGCTCTGCTGTTGGGGGGGGTAAAGGGTGTCCTTTCCACCCCCGGCCCGGTTCTGTGCCATCGCTACCTCGAGGGGTGGTAGGCTTTGGAAGGGAGGAGGGGAGGCTGCTCATGGCTAGCCAGGCCAGGTGGGAGGTGTATTAAGGCAGGCAGGGGTAGAGAACTCGAGGCGCCCCGCTGGGCTGCCTCTCACCGCCACGTGCCCCGAAACCTGCCCTCGGGCCGAGATCCTTCCTCGCTCAGCCACCCGGGGGGGGGAGGCTCTCACCGCGGCATCCCCAGCAGGTCGCAACAACCCTTTCCGCCCACTGCTGGGATCACTCCCCCTGCGGCAAGGCCTGGCTCCGCTCTAGCAGGCTTGACGCGTGTCCCACTCCCCGCTCACCGCCCGGCCAAATGAAGCGGCTGAGCGGGAAGTCTAAGATGGCGCCCGGGAAATCCCGCTCTCGCGAGAGTCCCGGGCACCTTTCAATTTGGTTGCATAGCAACCATGGCCTCTCCCTGGGAAGTTCGCGCGGCCGCTCCTTTCCCCGTCCTCCTTCCCAGGGAAGGTAAGCGGGCGCCGCCAAACCCCCGCCGCAGCTATTGCGGAGGGGACTTTTCCCTGATCTTTCATATTTCTGGTGCACTCTCCTAATGGGAATGTTTCTGGAGCTCAGCCCAACCCCCCATGAATTTAATTGCCAAATCTAAGACCTGGCAAGCCCCACCTCCCCAAAATTAAGCCCTGCATGTCTCCCTGTGTTTCTCGTCCCCATGTCATCCTCCTTCCCTATAGTCTACCAGACCCTTCATTATTTTGGACACACTTAATGAACCTCTCATATCTGGAAATTTGTCTCATTTGGATAAAAAACAAGTCCCTTGAGATGTCAAAATATGTGTGCTTCTATTGTATTCAAATTGTTTCCATTAATTGTGTTTCAATAACGGAGTTATTAAAATTGACAACAGCTTGCTTATAAACTGATTTTTCATGGACTTCTGTACCTTAGAAGCTCATGAAGAGGGTTGTACCATTCCATCTGTTGTCCTTTTGAAAAGGTAATTTCATAATATAAAGTAATTACTATTAAAATAAAAACTTTATTTTTTCTATAGAGTTGAGGGTGGAATTCACACCTACAATGTGGTGGTAATTTTTGAAAGAAAATGTTGTCCTGTTTAGTGTTCTGGAGACTGGGCCTGATTTCTGTTCCCATCAGTACTGCTGATCGGACCTGAACAAATCCCTTCTTTTCTCTTCCATTTATGCTCCGGTCCTTTGTCTATTTAGACTGCAAACTTATTTAAACAAGTGACTGTCTCTTACAATGTATCTGTACAGCTTTGACCAGTCAACATTTCTCGGTGCAATTGTAAGACAAAAAAAAAATACAATTTGATGTACAAGATGAATATTTAATATGCAACACTTAATAAACCATTCAATTCAATAATTTATCAACAGGGCAACCATCAATATTGGGCATTTTTACACACACCTTCAAGTGCTGGTCTTTCAATCTTCTGGGTTTACAAGTCCACAAGTAAGTTCTGAATGCATTCTACACTCACTCACTCACTCTGCCCTGAAGCAGTTCCTGGATGCATTCTTCGCACAAACACTGCACTGAGGCAGCCTAAAGAAGCCGCAGCGGTAGATGTGAGGGGCTGCCATGGAAGTGACCACAGCTGCCTGGAGAAAAACAGTTACCAGGAGAACTTTTTACACACAAAAGTTCTGGGAGAAGTTCAAAGATCTGGATGTTTAAGATCTGAGTGAGTTATTTAGACACACAGAAAGTTCAGGATGTAACAGCAAACACATAGAAATGTGTGTTTAAAAACACCCATTGTTCTCAAAAGGATTACAGCAATGAATGACCACTCAGCCCTCTCTCAAGGGTGGGTGCAACCTATTTACCATGAGTCCACACAGTGGGTGTAAACAGATGGATGGCAGTCTGACCTCTTCTCTGACTCACCCCAGGGTGGCCCGCCCATGTAAAGGTGGGCCCAGGCCTAGACTTCCAGCAAGGCCCACTTGGCCCAGGGCTAAGGGATGCACTTGCACTTTCAGGAGGGCAGTAGAGAATTGGTGGTGTTGCATGACACCAAGTTCTTTGCCCAGGCAACGGGAGGGCTGGGAGAGGGGGAATCTGTCCCCAGGAGAGATTCCCTGCAGTCTTCAGTGCTGGCACGATGTTGCAATAGGCACAGTACACGAGCCGTGGTAACCGGATCTGCTGGAGAGCCCTGGCTGTGCAGCTCTGCTCTTACCAGTGCACTAAAGGGATTTCCCGGCTGGGCTGCCTTGGAGAAGTTGATGCTGCCTCAGTGGAGAGAGATGGTGGGGTGGGGTTGGGTAGATGCCTGCATCATGGTGAGCATGTACCCCCTCCCTCCTCTCTGTGTTGTGAGGTGGCTGGGTGCCGAATATTACCCCATGCCCCGTCTCCGTGGCTGTTGCAAGCAGAGAAGTGTGTGGTCCTTTCCACCTCTCTTGCAGACACTGGGGGTTTGGATGTGCTGCCGCTTCCTCTAGCTCCACAGTGCCGTGTTCTGCACAGCGAGGTGGAAAGAGAGCGCTTGGGGAAGGTGGGCTCCTTTTTGTTGCTGGGTTGACTACCATGCTTGCAATGAGGAGAGTGTGGGTAGGAATGACATTGGCATGCTGCTATTCTGACCTGGGCGGAGGGGTTTATGTCGACCTGGAGGGATTGAGGGAGGTACTTTGACCAGGTTATTTCCTCTTAATTTATCATGTAATGGGGAGAGGGGGTCTGTAGAGGGCAGAGGTGTGAGAGAGGATGGCATTAGATGTGATTTACCTTTCTGAAGTGGACCAGATTTGATCATATGCACTGGAAGTCACTGTCTATTGTAACAGGACTACCATTATTCAGCTGGCATGAAAACTTCAGGTGCCTGCTACACAAAAGAGCCCAAGCAACACCCTGAAAACATGTATTCTCCACAGCCAACAAAGTCTCCATCTTTCTGCATATATGTAATTTGTGGATAGAATATGTATAAAATCTAATAGACTGAGATGGTCTCTACTTGTGCTTATGGGCTGTGGCAAGTTCAGTCATAGCAAATAGAGTTCCTTTGGTTAACATCTTTTATTCAAAGTGTTCACAGTCCCTTGATAACTGCAGGGCTCTACCCAGTATTTCTTGCTGGCTGGCTGGCTGCGAGCTTCTTTACAAACTCGTAAACCTTGTTCTACAGATATCACTCCAGCCTTGCAGTATGTCTTCGTACAAGCTCACACACCAAGCTTCCCTGGTGATCTCTCTCCCGCTAGCTAGACTTCCAAACCAACCTTAAATGTTTAGGGCTTCTGGCATTTAGCCTGAGCTGCTGTCTCCTTCTCCAGGTGGTATACGTCCATCATGAGGATGGATCAGAGCCTCACTGATCCACTTGTCTCTGCTCTCCAAAGGCTTTATCTCGGTATGGATAGGTCCTGGCTCACAGTAGAGGTCAGGCTGCAGCATTACTTTCTGGGATATATAGTCCTTACAGCAAGGCCACACCTTCAAGGCAATTGCCATCCACTCCAGTTCATATAAGCTAGGGTCTAATAACTCATTGGAGGAAATGGTTGAGTGCAGGAGCAGTTCAAAGTTTTGTTGGTACCTTAGAAAAAATTTAAATGAACCCATCTGTTTTATCAGTGTATATGCTAGTAGAGTGTCTCTACAGAGGGGTAGGGATGAGGTTGCATACATCCCCATACAATCTTGGCTAATGGCTGTTGATGGGAAAACCCATGAACTTCTCTGTTCCTTTTAAAATTGTGAATGAGATGAGAATCAGCTGGATTCTTACTTAGAATAAGAAGAATTTGGAGAAACCGAATACCCAGTGCTGATGGAGGGAGGGTGGAAGAAGCCACACTGTTCTCTGACCAGCTTTCTTAACTGGGGCTGGCAGCTGTCTCAGTGGGGAAAGATTTTCAATAACAAATTTTCAGGAATGGGAGGGGCAGACTTGGCTGATGCCTTAGCTTTGCTAAGGCTGCCTCTTCCCTTCAGCTCTCCCCTCTCCCATATGAAAGTCGTTTCCAAATGGGAGGGGGAAAGCAGGGTGGAGGGGGCAGATCTTGAGCATTCTATTGAGTAGCAGGAGTGTGAACACCCAATAGAATGTTGACAAGTTGTGCTGAGTCTGCCTCTTCCCTTCAGGAGCTGAAACTTTGGTATACTTTTTTCCCCCCATTTTTTCTGGTTTTTGTTGTTGAGAATTTTCATTTTTGTAATTGTTTCATTTTAGTTTTTGATTGGTTTTATTGGGAAATATATTCCCTGATGTATTGTCTTCATTTATCATCCAATTTGCATTACATTTGGCCAGATTGTACATCTTATCCAAGGGATAAGTCCTGCCAAATATAATAAAGATTGGGTAAAGGGTTCTGATTTTATCAGCAATTTAATTTGATATTTTGAGCACACAATTCCACCTGTATTATATTTGTTTTCCATCATGTTTGGATGAAATTTTGATGCATCATGACTCATATTGACAAGACCATGCTTGTGAAATTTCAGAACAATAAATGGTCCTGATTTTTATGAGCAGTTTAATCATTCCATGGTTTTCATACACATTTCCACCTGTAACAACTTTGTTTTCCATCTAATTTAGATGCCATTGAATAGGGTGTTCCCCTCATGAAAGGTATTATCCCTGAAAAACTTCAAAAATATTGAATAAAGGGTTTCAATTTTATAAGCAATGAAAGCTTTATGACTTTAACAGAAGTTGCACGTTTCCTTAAATAAATTGCAAGTTTTGCCTCTGTTTAAATAACAAATGTTTTACTAGATGAAGAAATCTGCTGTTTGGAGAATTTGTAGAGAGGGTGAAGAAGGTGGGAGGAGGTGATCAGAGCAGAGGAGGAGCCGGTGCTACAGGCACTGACACTAGCATAGGCTTCAGTCATCTGCACCCTGCAGTCTGTGGGGAGATTCTTGGGGGATAATGGGTGCATAGTTCTGGTTTTATGAGCACTTTCAGTGAAACTGAAGACTGCAGCACACACACAGTCACACAGAAAGGGCACTGGGCCAGACTACGTACCACACAAGATCTAGCCATGGTGGGGGTTGTGAAGCTTGGCAGAAGCTTATATTTTCACCCCAAAGCCTCCCTAATTGCATTGACTGTGTACTGGCAAGTTGGAAGCCTGGGAAGCATCTTCAGAGAATGAGCCTATACTATGGATTCTCTTATGTTTATCACAGTGGTAAAAGATGGGTTTGTGATGCCAGTTGGCCAGCAGAAATATCAGTCATGTATCCACATTCTGAGCTGTGCTGTGCCCACCCTCCACCCCCCCTGCTCGGTACTGGGAAGTTGGAAGAATCTGCTTAGGAAAACGCCAATAAAAGATTCTCTTATGGTCTTTTCACAATGCTGTAGGATGTGTTTGGGATGTCGGTTGGCCATCCTAGTTGTGTCAATCATGTGTCTTGATTTCTGGGCTGCTTCCCCCTCCCCTTGCTGTGTGAATTCCTGGTTATGTCCTGAAATTTGTGTTTTTGTTCCAAAATATTTAGGTCTAGGATTTATACTATTTTGCACGACTTCTGTTAAAATCACAACTGTTCAATTGCTTATAAAATTGGGGCATTTTATGAACTTTCTGAACTTTTTCACAGATGATCCCTTGGGTGAGGGTAATACACTACCCTAATTTCATCCAAACTATACAGATGCAATAGCAGCTGTAAAGCAATGACCCATTTTCATATTTATCATTGAAACTGAGACATGCTTTTTTTCGATAACATGTTGTTGACTTTCTCTGATTTTTTTGTGAACGTGTGGGGAAAATTACAGTGGGTTTTGTGTAAAACTTGTTTGGTTTTTATTTGTGGAGTTATGATGTTTTGAGGTTTTTGCTTTAATGTAAAATCCTGGGGTAGTGACATTTCTCTGGAGTATGATCTCTTAAGCTGCGTTCACTTAAGAGGCTTTAAAATTGACCTATGTGTAGCTTGAGAACTGTGGATAGTGCTCTTGGATGTTTTGCAGGGTCTGCTGTTGGAGAGTTTTCATTCAGTTTTTGTAAATTTGAACAGGCGCGCATGCTCATTGGCTTCACAGACACACATCAGCAGTTCTGTCATGTGTCATTGTCATTATTCCATCCCCTCTGATAGGCTGTCAGGAGTTTACCTCAACGGGCATCACAATACCAAAAGTATGGCTGGCCCGAACCTGCTGAAGTATGTGCCATGGCTTCTTTCCCCATTTCTCTGCCTTTGAAAAGGGTCCTTGGCCCGCCTTATTAGGCGGCCACCAGGGGCATTTGTCGCACTCCATTAGGGGAATGGAGCAAGGTGTGGGGGGGAAAGGTGGTAGTCTTGTCCCTCTCGGGGGCACTGCCAGCGCCACTGGAGGGAAAGAGCTGGGGCACACACGCCGGGCCACGGCGAGGATACCTCGGTGACCTGGTCGTATTCTGCCCATCAGTGGGGCTAACCAATAGCGGGTGTGCGTGGAGGCCCCGCCTCGTATGCAGAGGGCCTTCCCACCCGTTGTCTTTGGAGGCAGCGTTCATGGTGCCGCAGTGTTTTGGGAAGCCCCCAACCCTCCCTCCCAGAGATATTACAGGTCTTAACTGGTTGCCTTATAGGGGCCAGGAAAGAATTTTTAAGAGAAAACGTAATTGGGCTAAAGAGTTTTTCTCGTTTTTCGCCTTCTTCGTAGTGTTTCGTTGTATTTTGGCTGATCAGTCCCATGGTAGTTAGGATTGAGGGTGGGAAATAGTTATGTTATAATGTTGTCGCGCTCTTTCAGGGGTCCACTGCTGTAGCAAGTTGTAATGAATAAGTAATGAAAAGAGGCATCTCCCTAAGAGATGTGGGGGGAACACCTGGGGCACAGGCTGGGCATGGCCAGCAACAGGGTTAACCTCCCAAGGTGAGTTACTGGCAAAGGCGGGAAGGAATATGAGCGGTTCCCAAGCTGGCGGAGGGGAGACGTTTGAGTTAGGTAGTTAACAAGGGGCTATGGAGGACACAGACAAGCCTTCCCTTTGTTGGGGTTGTTACGTACCCAATTACCGAAGTTGGCACTGGACCTGAATTGCCTTTGGACAATTACCGCCACCATGCCTAATTCCAATTTGAATAAACAGTGCGGCCTTTTAAACCCAATATCGTTGTCCTTGTTTCATTCCGGATGCGCTGACAATGAACTTTATGCTTTGATATTAAGAGATCCCTGCCTCCCCACAGCAGTTCAGGAGTTGTTAGACTCTAACCCTACACAGTCTTATTTATTGGTGTTGGTGTGGGGAGTTTGAGTGGGATATGGGTGGCATATTGTGGGGGCTGGGGGATGTTCTCTCTCCAGATACCATCCTAGACTCCCCTCCCCCTCCCCACCTTGGGACACCACCTTCTGAGCTCTCCTCCCATCCTGGGACTCTGAGCTTGTTCAGAGAGCCCCTCCACTGCTTTCCCTTCCTCTCCAATGTCCCCATTGCAAACACAATCCTCCCTCCTCCTCCAGGCACATTCAATTGGAGAATCACATTCACATGAATCTACCCCATCTTACTCCTTGCTGCTGTGGAATATGAGCTTGGGGATCTGAGTTTGCAGGCTGGGAGACCCCCTCCTCGGCCCAACCTACTATCTTCTCCCCCCATTCCAGAGGTGCTCTAGCTAGAGATAAGAGACTGGGCATTTTTAGACACATGTTAAAGTTCCGGATGTTTCAATCTTCTGGGTTTACAAGTTTACAAGTAAGTTCTGGAGCAAAGAAGTTTACCAGGAGAACCTTCTACACACACAAGTTCTGGGAGAAGTTTTCACAGAAGTTCAAAGATCCGGATGTTTAAGATTTGGATGAGTGATTTAGACTCACAGAAAATTCTGGATGTTATAATAAACATCCAGGAGAAATGTGTGCCTAAAATACCCAATGACAGATGGGGAGATCCAGCCAAACGGGGGAGGTGAGCAAGTCTATGGGTGATCAAATGGGAGGGGAGTGTATGGAAGTCTATGTATGTCACAATACTGAAATAATTGAATGGACTGAGCAAGGTTAAGTACATGTCACAGCCCCTCTTCCCCACTTCTCTGCCGCAGAAAACAGACTGCACTGTCCGTTCAGGAAAAACTGGGAAGGGAGAGAGTTATCGTGTATGTTCTGCGATGTGCTGTGAGTTTAACATTGTAGATTGTATCATGACATGAAGCACCATACTCCCCCTGTGGTGAAGGCACAAATTTATCTGTTGTACTCTAGCCCCCTCCCCCACAGCAACTACAACATCTGCTGCTTCTGTGGAACTGGCAGAGGCAAATAGACTGTGCCCCGGGACCCAGATGTATTTAACGCAGGCATAGAAAACTGAGAAGGGAGGGAGACAGTCTGTACAAGTGGCGGGACACTGGGAAGGTACTGTGGAATGCAATTGGGTACCAAAAATATAGATCATACTTGATTATGATCATGTCGTGTTGGAGAGGTTTTTTTATTATGGTTTTATTATGATACCCATTTTAAATATAAACACAAAAACATCATTGGACTAGATTAACTTATGATGTATTATTTAAAGTGTTTATCATGACAAACAACTCCCTATAAAGGAAAGTTTTGGAAGTTTTAAAACCCACTTCCCATATGCACATTAAAATTATGCCAAGTGGTTCCATCACCATGGGTTAATTGACTCCAATGATGTTTTTGCATATATAATTGCAAAAACAATTTATAAATAAACAATTTATAATTTATAATGCCCATTTATAAGTGGGTATCATTTCATATGTGTGGCCATTTTGTTTGGTTTGTTTCGGTTCTATGTCTTGAGGGTATGGTTGGGGTTGTTTAGTAGTTTCCCTGGGCAGTACCCTTTTTGTGGGGGAGGTATTTTTTTCTCTTTGGGTAGTTATATTTATTGTTTTGTGGGTATGATGTTGGGGTTTTTAAGGAGTGGATGTAACTGGAGTGTGGCTTAATGGTGTGTTTCTGATTTTTTTAAATCTGTTAGGATTTTGTTAATGTCCTATATGTTGTACATATTGTTGTAATGTTGGTTTTGCAGGTTGTATGATTTTTATTTTATTTTTTGTAATGGACTTGGTGGTTGTTTTTTTTAACTTTTGTACTTGTTTGGGTTAGGCTGAATGTTTGGTATGAGTATGTCTGTATTGGTTGTAGTACACGGTATTTGTAAGTGTTGTGTTGGAGGGCTTAATTTGTTTTGTGGCATTTGGTTTCGGTTTGCTTCATGAATATGTTACTTGATGTTTTATGTCAATGTCATAACTTAATGGTTTTTGAAACTGAGATGATTTTTATTTTAATCTATTAAATTATTTTTATGTAATCTAACTTCATGTAAGAGGTGGGTCGTGGCTTATGTAATCTATTCTTATGTAATGAGTGGCCCATGGCTCAGGTGGTAGAGCGCATACGTTGCATATCTAAGGTCCCAAGTTCAATCCCCAGCATCTCTGATTCAGGATCTCTGGTAGCACGCCTGCGTGAGGCCTCTACTGGAGACCCTGTAGAACTGGATTTGAAATGCTGTTGCTNCTCCCAAGGTGAGTTACTGGCAAAGGCGGGAAGGAATATGAGCGGTTCCCAAGCTGGCGGAGGGGAGACGTTTGAGTTAGGTAGTTAACAAGGGGCTATGGAGGACACAGACAAGCCTTCCCTTTGTTGGGGTTGTTACGTACCCAATTACCGAAGTTGGCACTGGACCTGAATTGCCTTTGGACAATTACCGCCACCATGCCTAATTCCAATTTGAATAAACAGTGCGGCCTTTTAAACCCAATATCGTTGTCCTTGTTTCATTCCGGATGCGCAGACAATGAACTTTATGCTTTGATATTAAGAGATCCCTGCCTCCCCACAGCAGTTCAGGAGTTGTTAGACTCTAACCCTACACAGTCTTATTTATTGGTGTTGGTGTGGGGAGTTTGAGTGGGATATGGGTGGCATATTGTGGGGGCTGGGGGATGTTCTCTCTCCAGATACCATCCTAGACTCCCCTCCCCCTCCCCACCTTGGGACACCACCTTCTGAGCTCTCCTCCCATCCTGGGACTCTGAGCTTGTTCAGAGAGCCCCTCCACTGCTTTCCCTTCCTCTCCAATGTCCCCATTGCAAACACAATCCTCCCTCCTCCTCCAGGCACATTCAATTGGAGAATCACATTCACATGAATCTACCCCATCTTACTCCTTGCTGCTGTGGAATATGAGCTTGGGGATCTGAGTTTGCAGGCTGGGAGATCCCCTCCTCCGCCCAACCTACTGTCTTCTCCCCCCATTCCAGAGGTGCTCTAGCTAGAGATAAGAGACTGGGCATTTTTAGACACATGTTAAAGTTCCGGATGTTTCAATCTTCTGGGTTTACAAGTTTACAAGTAAGTTCTGGAGCAAAGAAGTTTACCAGGAGAACCTTCTACACACACAAGTTCTGGGAGAAGTTTTCACAGAAGTTCAAAGATCCGGATGTTTAAGATTTGGATGAGTGATTTAGACTCACAGAAAATTCTGGATGTTATAATAAACATCCAGGAGAAATATGTGCCTAAAAAACCCAATGACAGATGGGGAGATCCAGCCAAAAGGGGGAGGTGAGCAAGACTATGGGTGATCAAATGGGAGGGGAGTGTATGGAAGTCTATGTATGTCACAATACTGAAAGAATTGAATGGACTGAGCAAGGTTAAGTACATGTCACAGCCCCTCTTCCCCACTTCTCTGCCGCAGAAAACAGACTGCACTGTCCGTTCAGGAAAAACTGGGAAGGGAGAGAGTTATCGTGTATGTTCTGCGATGTGCTGTGAGTTTAACATTGTAGATTGTATCATGACATGAAGCACCATACTCCCCCTGTGGTGAAGGCACAAATTTATCTGTTGTACTCTAGCCCCCTCCCCCACAGCAACTACAACATCTGCTGCTTCTGTGGAACTGGCAGAGGCAAATAGACTGTGCCCCGGGACCCAGATGTATTTAACGCAGGCATAGAAAACTGAGAAGGGAGGGAGACAGTCTGTACAAGTGGCGGGACACTGGGAAGGTACTGTGGAATGCAATTGGGTACCAAAAATATAGATCATGCTTGATTATGATCATGTCGTGTTGGAGAGGTTTTTTTATTATGGTTTTATTATGATACCCATTTTAAATATAAACACAAAAACATCATTGGACTAGATTAACTTATGATGTATTATTTAAAGTGTTTATCATGACAAACAACTCCCTATAAAGGAAAGTTTTGGAAGTTTTAAAATCCACTTCCCATATGCACATTAAAATTATGCCAAGTGGTTCCATCACCATGGGTTAATTGACTCCAATGATGTTTTTGCATATATAATTGCAAAAACAATTTATAAATAAACAATTTATAATTTATAATGCCCATTTATAAGTGGGTATCATTTCATATGTGTGGCCATTTTGTTTGGTTTGTTTCGGTTCTATGTCTTGAGGGTATGGTTGGGGTTGTTTAGTAGTTTCCCTGGGCAGTACCCTTTTTGTGGGGGAGGGTTTTTTTTCTCTTTGGGTAGTTATATTTATTGTTTTGTGGGTATGATGTTGGGGTTTTTAAGGAGTGGATGTAACTGGAGTGTGGCTTAATGGTGTGTTTCTGATTTTTTTAAATCTGTTAGGATTTTGTTAATGTCCTATATGTTGTACATATTGTTGTAATGTTGGTTTTGCAGGTTGTATGATTTTTATTTTATTTTTTGTAATGGACTTGGTGGTTGTTTTTTTTAACTTTTGTACTTGTTTGGGTTAGGCTGAATGTTTGGTATGAGTATGTCTGTATTGGTTGTAGTACACGGTATTTGTAAGTGTTGTGTTGGAGGGCTTAATTTGTTTTGTGGCATTTGGTTTCGGTTTGCTTCATGAATATGTTACTTGATGTTTTATGTCAATGTCATAACTTAATGGTTTTTGAAACTGAGATGATTTTTATTTTAATCTATTAAATTATTTTTATGTAATCTAACTTCATGTAAGAGGTGGGTCGTGGCTTATGTAATCTATTCTTATGTAATGAGTGGCCCATGGCTCAGGTGGTAGAGCGCATACGTTGCATATCTAAGGTCCCAAGTTCAATCCCCAGCATCTCTGATTCAGGATCTCTGGTAGCACGCCTGCGTGAGGCCTCTACTGGAGACCCTGTAGAACTGGATTTGAAATGCTGTTGCTGTGTCACGTTGTCACAATACTGGGCTAAGGTGGACCATTGGTCTGACTCAGGCTGATCCTTATATCCTTATTCTAACCTCTCTAAACTGACAACCTAATAAACTTATTTATCAAACGTAACATGTTGTAGACTACGATCCAGCTAAGGTCTAACACCAGTGCAAAGGGACTTACACTGGCACAGGGCCAAGGGCATGCAAGAGGAAGGAGGAGACTGTGTGCAGGCGCAGGCGGATGCAGAGTTCCACTAGCCAGTTGACCACACCGCCTCCAAGTCTGTGAAGGTCGCACCCCCTCCGCCAGCATTGGAGTGGGGAGCACAGGCCACGTAAGAGATGCATGACATGCTGGGTGAGCCCGATGGGGCAGAGGACACCGGCTGCCCTGGGGCAACCCCACTGTGGGACAGCTCACCAGTCTTTCCCCCCTCCCTCCCCCCATCTTCCCCCAGGCAAACTGTCCATCTGTGCCTGTGCCGACTTAAAGCTGATCGGAGCAGGAGTATGGCTGGTGCAGCCTGGCCAAAAAGGGCACCTGCAACCCAGAGACCGCTGCATTCCTACCCACTTATCTTTGCCCATTCCACCACGAACTCCACATCCATCGCCTTCCATTGACTGTTCCCTCGTGCTAGACATCTCGCCTCTGCCTGCCCCCCTTTCCTGCTGCTGCTGCTCCATTCAATTGCTCCATCTCCTCCTTCCATCCTTGGCATTGTGGCAGCTTGCTGCTGGATGAGGTGCAGTGGCTACTGGTACCACAAAGACTCCCGCTGGTTTACTCTGGTGCTGCGGCTTCGCTGGATCATGGTCTTACCTTTATAACCTTCTTTTAAGAACATCACCATCTTAACCTATAACCTATTTACCTATCTTAACCTATAACCTATTGCAGGACACAAATGCACATCCCTTGACAGTCCAATGTGGACTCCCAAAAATAATTGTACACTTATGCAAATAAGAATAATGAACTCTTTATTAAGAGGAACAAACCATTTCCAATTATTGCGGGAACCATTTAAAAAAAAAATCATTTCAGTAAAAACAGTTGGTTTCTTATTTTAAAGGAAGGCAACTTCTCACAACACTAATTTTCTTTAAAAACAAAACAGTTCTCTTAATTTCTCCATAAAAGTAATCTCTTTCACACTGAGATTGGGATGCTATATTAGCATGACTGTCTGAATTGGGGATGGGTACCAAATATATTTGGAGCTGACTTGAGTTTGGACAGTTTTCTTTCTTTCTGGTGAAGTTGTATTTTTCAGTGAGATGTACAGTTCGGTAACAGGGTTGAATTAAGTGTGCAGTAGTGCTTTTCCACCAGAGAAGTTCCTTGCAGGTACTTATGACAGGCTTTCTAAGATAATTTGGCAGAATAAAATGTAACTTGAAGGATGTCGTGATTGGGAAAAAGAGACACCCCTTTCTCTCTGCTCCCTCCAGATATATGAGGACTGTACTGAATAGCACTTCTGAGCACTCGGGCCAAATACCGAAGTTCTGAGTAATCAGCTCCAGTACTCGGCGGCCATTCGACACTGGGTATCTTTAGACATAACATCAACGGGTGTCTATGTGTTTTGCCCTTGATATGAACACCGATTTGGCCCTGTGTTCACCATGAGGCACTGCTTAGACACACAGCCCATCTTGGGGCAAATTGGTGTTTTGCTCACCACCCGATCTCAGCACACAAGTGCTGCCACCTCATTCCCCGTGTTGTACCTGCTAACATGCCATGCAATATCATAAGACACAACGTCGGCCATGTGTTCA
>QEPC01009206.1:10579-30180 GCA_003113815.1 Sphenodon punctatus | reverse complement strand
CCCAGTATGGCCTCCCTTACCCTCTTATAGTCTGCCGCCTCCCCCGGGTCCATCCGGTCATACACTGCTTGGGCGGGGCCCGAGAGGCACGGGGCCAGGGTGATGGCCCATTGGGTCACCAGGCAGCCGTCGCCACCCTCTCAAAGGTGTTCAAAAATGCCTCCGGGTCATCAGCTGGGCCCATTTTCATTAGGCGTACCGGGGGCCCTTTAGCTTCCCCCCCTCCTGCAGTATTGGCCGCGAGGGCATTCAAGGCTGGGGTTAGGAGGGCTGCCACTTGTTCCACCATCTGGGCCTGGCTACGCACTTGGGTGCTAGCCAGGTCCGTGGTGAGTTGCTGTAAAAAAAACCTCTGATTATCTAATTGGGCATTTTGGATATCCATTACCCATTTTAGGAGCGCCTCGGGCTCCATCCTATCCCGGTCCGGTGGTGTCCGGGGAGAAGGGTCCCCGAGGTGGCGAGAGGATGTGGGGAAATCCCGCCCCTTGCGGCTGACCCTGCCGACTACGCCAGTTGTCAGTGGCCCCTATATCTGTGCCCGACCGGCTTCCAAATTCGGGGCCGGCCGGGTGGGGAGCCCCCCTTGTTCTCCGGGGTGCCCCCTTTAGGAACAGGGACAACACCCTATCCTCTTGTGGGGGCGTTCCCGCAGGCCGTGGCCTGTAGCTAATGGCCCTTCAGTTTGCCCCGGTGCTCCCTCCACAGCCCCCCCGAGCAGCTCCAAGTTCGGCCCCCTCACAGTTCCTGCCACCAGGCTGGGAAGACGCTACCCATCTGATCCTCTCGCCATCCACGCCCCCTTTGCAGTCTTCCTTGGCTCCTTTTCTGCTCCTCCCGGCTTCCTGTCCAGGTGTGGCTCATTCGCCCCTCCCGTGCGAGGGCACCTTCTGATGACGTCATTCCTGCGCCACCAGCTGTTGACTCCGGCCTGCCCCCATTCTCTGTGGAACCCGGAAGTGCTGGGGTTTCTGTCCCCGCGGTGTCAAGGAGGGATCCAGGCTCCCCTGCCTCCCGGCCCGCCCCTGCCTTCTCGGCCTCGCCGCCCGAGATAGCCAGCATCACGGCCAGCGGCGGGTAAGCTCCTTCCGCCTCCCCAGTGCCTTCTGGCTCTTCCTCTGGTCTCAGGTCCCCGCCGGGGTCGGGCCCGTCACAGAGTGGAAGAAAGAGACAGCCAGCCAAGCCTGCACCTGTTGATCTAACTGGGAATAGGCAGCACCAAGGTGAGATTCCCCAGTGGGGGGAGAGTCTGCAGAGCCCAGGGGAGCTTGGGAAGGGGATCGGGGACTCCACCAGCAGAGTTGAGCAGTTCGGGCTGGCTGGATTTGTTCTGGGTGAGGGGGAGTTGGTGTAGTTATTAATGTTGGGGCAGCCATCATACCGAAAACCCAAATAACAGCTGCCAGCTCATAGCCCAAGCTTGTCTGGGCTTCACTCCCTTCCCCTGACAACAGAAGTGTACCATACACCTCAGATCATGCCCCCTCCTGCTGCCTTGCCCATCCCCACGAGATCAACCTAAACCAGTTGACTGGAATTGTGGCCCGTTTGTGGCTCCAGCTACTCACCCCACATCCTCTTCCTTCAAACACCAGCAGAAGCATCAGTAACACGTATGGGGAAGGGAATGCAAAGGACATCCAAGCAGGGGCCCCTCTCCACTTTTCAATCTCCTTCCTTCAAGGCAGCAGCAAGAATGTGCTAAGCAGAGTTGCCACCTTCCCATTGGCTGAACCCATGCATGAATCTCACACTTGTTGCCTTTCAGGTTGCAGTTTCTCTTGCTCACATGCAACCCTCAGAATTCCCACACGGATCTGAAACATTATTTTCTCTCAATTCATTAACATGGGAATTTAAAAACATCATAACTTGAAAAACTACGTGACATTTTAAAAAGCCACTTTAAGGAATGGGCTAGAATGCACTCTTGAATTTTCTGAGGCATGTACACTTCCTAAAAAATAACTTTAAACGCACGTTTATGCATCAAAAGAACCAATCACAAAATCCTGAAAAAATTATTCTACCTCCAATTTTCAAACTCTAAGTCATCCGTTTTTCAACCAAGCTGTCTGACACTTGGACAGTTTCTGCCCATCACCAAAGCAATCCTCCCTGAAACGTTTCACAGTAGTAGGATGAATCAACTTGATTTTATAATGAGTAGAATTCTTGTGATTCTAACAGAATGCATAGCTCGCCTTCACTATAGAGCCTCCCGCAGCTCTATAATCTAAAATATAGCCTACTTGTACATTTTATTGTAGTGTATTATATCTTGCTTTCCATAAGTAATAGTGTAACTACCTGTTGTTTTTGGAGTGCCCTAGCTGTATGGACAAAATAACCATTAATTTATATGTGGGCATAATTAGTTGCAATGGCAATAACTCAATTTATAACTGTTTTATGGTAACCATGTTTTACAAGTTCGTTTTGTTTCATTATGCAGTATAATAATTTACTTTACAAGAGGTAATCAGTTTGTATATATATATAAAAAAGATCCGGTACTACACATGTATTTAACTGCACCACATTCAGAGTCACAAGGTTTTTAATGTTGAGCTGCCACTTAAAATAAAGTAACATATTTTACCATTTAACTAACACCCACTTTCTGTGATTGCTATTATCAGTATAATGGATCAGCAGCACACAGCACAACTAGTATATGTAATTGTTACTTTAAAGTGTGTGTACTTCTTGCCTGTGTTTCAGTGTCTATTTAAATCTGTTACGATACGTGTATGCAATACCACAGACTTGCTGATACTTTTTTCTAAAGCCTTGTCAGACACACTTAAATCAGCCTAATCGCTCAGCGAGCATCACTTTTACCCTCATTCATTTTAATGCACTTTTAATAAAGACAGGCATTTTATTAAGGAAAAAAAATAACCTCCTGGAATATATAATGTGACAGCCTATATGCAATTTGCAGTATAAATGCATAAACATTCATTAATATTACACTAAGATTTGTGGGTTTACACATATTAGTTTCATTATCAAAATGGATGAGAGGGGGGGGGGGGATAAAGAGACCAAGCAATTGGCAGTATTCCAAAGTTATCCATAGTTTTACTGGATAATAAATTATACCACTCCAGACCGGAGATCTTTAGATGCATCATTTCACTATCCTATTCATGCAACCAGGAAAGGTCAGAAAATGTAGTATTATAATTCACATGTGAAATAGGGGAAAATATTATAAAATATTAATTTAGGACCTGATTATCATAATTCCTGGAAACGGGTATTGCTTATTGATGTGAGTAGCTGTAGTAGGTTCTGCAGCTGTAGTTGCACTGAGGCCAACAAGCCTGAGGGGGCCCACATGCACATCGAATGTATATGCACACTGGAGCAGAGGGCTCCGGCAGGGGCCCAGTCCATCCTCTGCACCAGGGCCCATTATCTCCTAGCTATGTATGCCCCTGTGAGTAGCCTGATTACATCGACTAGGAACATGGCCAGTTCTCGCTATTTCCCCCCGTAACCTGGAGCTATCATATTTTGGCATATGTAGGTGCATGGACCTAGGATTAAATCAAATTTACGATGTCAGAGTATACTGATAGGATTATTAACTTCATTCCCTTGTTTCTTTGAAGCACTGCAAGCCATACCATGTTCTGCCTCTGTCTTCCCCCTAAAATCATATGCCATTGAATGCTCAAGAGAAATTCACTGCCATTAATTATCCACAATCACAGTCCACCACTTTGGCATGAAATGTCCTTTTTAAATCAGTGCATGTAGTGGTAACATAAATGCGAGCAGCCAAAGTGGATGCTCACATAGTTGTTTGTTTGGTTTATTTGGTTCAGTTATTCAGTTACTCATTTTGGCACTATTATTCATCCAGTATAAAACAAGTAAACCGAACAAACGGAATAATCAGAAAAGAGACATCTAATGCAGGTATCCAAATGGGGTTGGAAAGATAGCAAACAGTAGCATAACTATAGGCACGGCAGTCTTGGTGCTCACCTGTTGCCTGGTTGCCGTTAGGGACTGGATTGGGATGCTGTTGGGCACTTCACAGCCTTGGAGTGCTTCTGGACCCCATGCTGTCCCTGGATTGTTGGGTTGCAGCAGTGGCCACGAGTGCTTTTCACAAACTCCATATGGTTTATTTATTTATTTTTACAAATTTTATGCCGCCCCCTCCTGCCTCAGGTATCTTGGCTCACAATATATTGAAACATTTCAAACATTAAAACATTAAAATAAACCATATTAACTTCAGTCAAAACAATATAAAACCCCACCCATCCAATCTCCCTCGGGAAAGGTCTGGTGGAACAGCCAGGTCTTACATTGTCTGCAGAAAGAGGGGAGGTCGGCAGCCAAGCAGATCTCCAATGGGAGGGAGTTCCACAGCCGCGGTGCAGCTATGGAGAAAGCCCGCCGCATAGTAGACGCTTGGGAACCCCGAGGAGGGTGCCCCCAGCCGACTACAGGGGCCACTCCAGGACCCGGAGGGTGAGCCGGTCCTGCAGATAGGCAGGGCCCAAGCCATTTAGGGCTTTTTAAAGGTCAGCACCAACACCTTGAATTGAGCTCAGAAACTACCGGCAGCCAGTGCAGAGAGCGAAGCACCAGTGTAATATGCTCACGTCGGCCCGTCCATGTCAAGAGATGGGCCTCCGCATTTTGCACCAGCTGCAGTTTCCGAACCAAAACCAAGGGTAGCCCCACGTAGAGTGTGTTGCAGTAGTCCAGTCTCGAGGTAATAAAAGCATGGCTGACTGTGGCCAAATCCAAGTCTGAGACATACGGCCTAAGCGGACGCACCGGAGGTAGCTGGCAAAATGCCCCTTTCGCCACAGCCATCAACTGAGCATCCAGGCGGAGCTGTGGGTCTAGGAGCACCGCCAGACTCCGGACCTGAGAAACCGGGTGGGTGGGGATTGGGGTGGACCCCATCAATGATGGGGGCCACCACCACCCCAGCTTTTCCCACAGCCATCACCTTCATCTTGTCAGGATTTAGTATCGGGCGTCTCGCCCTCATCCAATCTCCTACAGTGGACAAACACCGGGTAAGCACTGAGACTGCAGAACCTGAGTCAGAGGAAAATGAAAGATATAGCTTGGTGTCATCAGCGTATTGATGACAACTCACTCCATACTTCTTAACAACCTCTCCCAAAGGCTGAATGTATACATTGAACAGGAGAGGGGATAGGATGGAACCCTGCGCTACTCCACACGTGAGGCCGCGGGGGGAAGGTGAAAACTCCCCCAGCACCACACATTGAGTTCTCCCAGCCAGGAATGAGCGGAACCATTCAAGAACAGTCCCACCAATCGTCCCGCAACCGAGTCACCAACTCCTCATGATCAACAGTATCAAATGCAGCCGAGAGATCGAACAGGATCAACAGGGTCAAACAACCCCGGTCTAACTCACGGGAGAGGTCATCGGCCAAGGCCACAAGGCAGTCTCCATCTGCCATAACCCAGACGAATGCCCGACTGTGAGGGATTGAGAAAATTAATCCTGTCCAAATGCCCCTGAAGCTGCTGAGCCACCAGCCATTCAATAACCTTCCCTAAAAAGGGGAGGTTAGAGACTGACCGATAACTGGTAAGGACATCAATGTCCAAAGAAGGCTTCTTGAGCAGGGGATGCACCACCGCCTCCTTGAGACAGCCCGGCACCCTGCCTTCCCTAAGTGAGGCATTGACTATCTCCGCCAGCAACAGCTTCAATGTCTCGCAGCTAGCCTTATGAAGCCAGGACGGGCATGGATCTAACTCAGAATTGGTGGCTCGAACAGTTCCAAGAGCATCCCCCACATCTGAGGGCAACACTGTCCGAAACTCATCCAAAAACAGGACCAGACGAGGCTTCCACTGCCTCAGACCCGTTCTCAGCTAAAAAAAGTTGCATCAAAACCGTGGTGAATTTGAGCGATTTTATCTGCAAAAAAATCCACAAGCAAATCTCAGTGAGCATTTGATGGTTCCATGTCCAGGCAGAGGGAGGCCAGACTGACCAGCACCCAGAAAAGCTCAGCTTAGTGGCACTTGGTGAAAGCGATGCGTACAGCAAAGAAGGTTTTCTTTGCTGTCTGCACCGCTGTGGCATAGGTACGTAACCAGACTCTATGCTGCAACCGGTCCACTTCAATACGCAAGTGATGTCACCGTCGCTCTAACAGTCTCCCTTCCTGCTTCATCCACCGCAGCTTACCCGTATACCATGGGGAGCTGCATTGTTGGCATTTCGGGAGCGGATGCATGGGAGCCACACAGTCAATGGCCTCCGTCAGCCTGATATTCCACCTAGACATGAGGTCATCGAGTGGCGGCCATCAAGGTCAGAGGAAACATCCCCTAGGGCTATCTGGAACCGTTCACTTAACTGGTTCCACACCCTCCCAAGGGCCAACATGCATCAGGATATCCGCCTGGAGGAGATAACGACCCGTCCATGACAAGGGCACTGTTGATACCACCCCCACCGATGGGAGTTCTTCAAGTGGAAAATCTGATTCCACTTTTATTTATATCCCGCACTCTCTCGAAAACAATTCTGACTCAAGGAGGCTCACATAATTTGCAGTATAAACAACACACCAAGTAATAACCCACACAGGGGAACACACACAATTAATAGGACATTAGCTGGGTATTATCCCACACAGGGGAAATCATAACGCACAAAACAGCAGCAATTCTAATTAACAAAACATACCCCATAGTTTACTGTAACTCCCCTTCCATGCCAACACCTGCTCACATCAGGACATTGGCCCTTGCTCCAACATTTCTGTCCCCTGCTGCCACCAGGGAGCATCAGCCTACTTCATCCCTCCCTCACGGGGGAGTTGGCTGCCCTACTTTACTTAGACAGTTCCCCCCCAATACAAACCACAATAGCTCCCCGCCTCAGTCTCACAGCCCGGCTGAAGAGGCATTGTCAAAGGGCTCTTTTGACCATGCCCTTTCAAGCCGCGTCTCTGGCAAGCACCTCCGACATGCGCCTCAGCCACCCCCGATGTTAAAGAGGCTGACCTTGAAGCAGGCTACTCCAGGCCCCACCCCAGCAAGGGTGGGGGGAAGGAGAGAGTAGTCCGATCATCCCGTGCCAGCCAAAGAGCAATCCCCTGCCCTCGATACCATGTCCCGCTAGTTGACATCATGGCGAGGAGGGAAGGGAAGGATCTCTGCTGCTGGTCTTGCTGCTTCACCTCCTATGGGCTCCCCACCTGCTGCCGCCAACAGTTCTGTACCCTGGCAACAAATATCTGCTGCTGCTAGTGACAATGGCCCACAGGCCTATATACCATCTGTGCCAAGGGTTCTGTACCCCAGGTTGCCACCAAACTCAAAGCCTGCCTCAGCCGGCCTCCCTGCATCTCATGCCAGGGTGCCTGTCTGCCCGCCCCCCAGGTTGCTGCCGAGAGATAGATAGATAAATAAATAAGAGAGAGAGAGTAATTCTCTCTACTGCTAGGAGAGACAGACATGATCCCACCCAGCTGTCACCTGCACTTTATGGCCAGAGAGAGAGAGAGAGAGGCTCCCTGCTAGAACGAGAGTGATTGGGTGGAGGGGAGGCCATCTGAAGCTGCCACCTGCCAGAACCAGGAAGAACTCCCATCTGTGCTCATGCACCCGATGTCCAAATCCAACAGCAAACCTACCAGAATGAGATGGAATATAACACAACATATTATATGTGCCTGCCTGCCTGTTTGCGTTCCTGTGCTTGCTGCTACCACCTATCGCATGATTGAATGAAGTGTGCCCAACTATGCACTAATTCTAGGGACATCATTCAACTCCCATAGGCTTTAGGCTGTCATTCCACCGTACCTAAAGCAGCCAGTCATGCCCACCCATCCCAGGAACCATCAACAAGATTCTGGTACCATCATTTCAGTCACGGGGGGCTGTCATTCCATTCTGGGTGCTGCCGCTGCTTGTGCCTGATTGGCCAGCAGTGCCCACCTGAAAGCCTGCCCCCTGCACCATCCTACTCCTCCATACCCACCTGTGGTTGCCTGTTGCAAAGAGCCTTTCCCTCTTTCTCTCTGGCACACCCACACAGACACAAGCCCTGCCCTTCCTGGGGAGCTGTCTGCAAGTTGAGACCCTGCTGCTGCTGGCACATCTTTGGGTTAATACCTTAACTATGCTATGTGTGGTGCCAGGTGCTGCTGGTAGGGATTGACAAGCTGTATGAAATTCTGCCACCTGCCAGCCAGCACAGAGCGATAAAAGATTGGAAGGGTCAAACAAAGCTCGTAACAATAACACAACAAATATAACTTTTATTAACAAAACAACATTATAAAACAAAAAACATACATTTTAAACTAGAAAAGAAATGTATCTATGTACTCAGTCCTTGAGCCTGCGCCCCTGGAATTTGGGGGAAGGACAACAGGGGCACACGGGACATAGGGACAAGGGGCATCACACCCGCTGGCATTTGGTAGCCGTGTGTGATAGCAAAGTCCATGGCCCCTGCCATGGCTTCATGCCACTTGGAGACCAACTGGCAGAAGAGTTCCAGGTCGGCCATCTCGGCGGAGACATATTTGGAGACGTACTGCGAGTACGCCTTCTACTTCTGCTCGGGGACCTCGACCGCCTGGAACTGTTCCACCAGTTGGTTGTCCATGCTGGCTGATTGCTGCTGTAGGGCAGCCACAAAGTCCCAGGTGGGCCTCTCCACCTCCGCCCGAAAGGCCATTGCCACTTCAGACACCTGGGGGGACTCCACATCGGAGCTGGAAGAGTGGGAAGGGCTTACATGGTGTCGCTTCTGGTGTGCCTCTCCCCCCCCTTCTTCTGGTGCTGGTGCTCCACGGTCCCGCCAGAGTCCTGCCGGCTAGCCACCATGTCCCTGTGGAGCTTTTCAATATGGGCAATTAGCCCTGATGTGGTTCCTTCTCTCTGCCTCCTGAATCTTTCCTGGCAGCTCTAAAGATCATAAAAAGATAGGAACATAAGTGTCATACTGTGTATGACCAATGGTCTGCGTCAAGCCCTGCCTGCATTCTGTCTCCACAAGTGGGTGGGTGGCCAATCTCATTCTTCAGGGGACTTCCATTCCTAACAGGTCATAGGGCAATCCATTCCCTGTTGTTCAAGCCCCCGTACCTTACTGTGCAGACGGCATATTTTTCGTGCTTCTCAAACCACCTCCAGACATCGGACCTTGTCTGCTCACTGTCTGGGGGTGGCACTGGCGACCTTCACCTCATTGTCCTATGCGGTGTGGCACCAGCGCTGGCATCCAATTCCTCTCTGAAACAGGAACACATAAACAACACCTAAGTAATATCATGCATTTATGATGATGCCTCTAGTCCTCCCTCCTTGGGGTTCCAGGGATGGCAATGGGAGACTGTGACCCTGTCTGGCATGTCCAAATCCTGTCTTCCTTGGGGTGCTAGGAATGGCAACTAGAAAGACCCTGGCTAGCACGTGTAAACCCTGCCCTTCTTTGGGTGCTAGGAATGGCAAATGGAGAGATCCTGGGTGGAATGTGCAAATCCTGCCCTTCTTTGGGTGCTAGGGGTGGCAACTGGAAAGACCCTGGCTGGCACATGCCAATCCCGCCCTTATTTTGGGGTGCTAGGTAGGGATGACAACTAGAGAGTGTAGACCCTTGCTAGGGATGGCTGGCAGGCACATGTTTGGGTGGTGGTGCTGCTCGTGCCTGACTGCTGGAAGAGCCCCCACACACTAAAGTACCCTCTCTCTCTGTGGCAGACATCCGCTGCCACCCACTGATGCCACTGTTTGTGCTTGATTGATGCCCACCACCCACCCGCACGCCAGTGACCTCTTTCTAACGGATAGAGCCTTTCTTGTTCTCAAAGTAAAAGGACAGTTTAAAAACCTGGCAGCACCCCCTGTGCCCGCTTGCTCCTCCACCATCGGCTCCAGGATCACCACCACTGAAGGTCCAGGGGCTGGGGCAGCGAGCTCTTCTTCCTCCTCTTCCTTCACCACCACCAGCTCCGGGAGCACCATCTTGACCCCCCGTCATTTAATTAGGACAACAGTCATCTTCATTTATTTATTTTTAAACAACAGACACTCCAAAAGTCACCCACCAACCAGCCAAAACAACACAGCCAAACCAAACACACAAACAGCCAAAACACACAAACTGAACAGCCAGCCACAAACACACACTATCCCTACACAAGCTCTGCACGCACTCGAATTTCTGGTTTCCGGCACGATCATGGGATCTCGTGATATCTTTTTCCGAAAGCCCAAACCGAACGGAATGCGACTGAACGACTGAACCTGAACTCGGCAACCGAACCAAACGACCGGACCAAACCAGACCGAATTGAATGACCAAACCCGAACCGCGATCTGTTCACACTTCCATAGGAAACAAAGTATTTCATCCAGTAGTCTCAGGAAACACTTGAGTCTATATTAAATTTATAATTCAATGTTCCTCTCAGCACCAGGTTCCAAAATGTCCTGGTTGTTTCTGGGTAGTAATTACATGATTAAGTTTACCCCACTGGAGTTTGGCATAGGCTTTTTTCTTACTTGATATAAAAACTTTATAAGCTCTTCTATATTCATAAAACAGGGTACGCGTCCTCCCATCTTTCCTTGAGTTTCTAATTTTCTTATTTAAATCTCTTTTGAATTTAATGCACTCTTTGTCAAACCAAGGTGCACCAGTAACTGGGCTACAATCTGATCTAAACCAAACAGCCGAACTAGTCTTCAAAGTGTCCATTATGGCTTGACAGGAACTAAAAATCTCTTCAGGAGAGGTGAAATTAATCACCTGATCTCTTAAACATATCAGATCTTCCAATATGAGTCTATTGCCTACAGAAACTGCCAATTTATCATCCCATCTAAGTTGCTTATTTACTATAGTGGTAATCATATTATCACCTTCACCAGGGGAACCTCCTCCCGTGCCATAGTTAAGTTAAAGTTTATTAAGGACATTGGCTTTCGCCATAGTCCACAAGCATAAACTATAAACATTCATAAGTAAATAGACATAAAATATAAACAAAACATAAACCATAATGTATCAATGTACAAAATAATACAGAATTACATTGTTTAACTTCATTTTACCCAGGGCCCTAATTCATTACTTGTCATGGCATATTAATTGCACCTCCTGTACCATAGGGGGGAGCTAAATCATCCTTAAGAAGTCCCATCCTTAGACCAAGATACAATGGGGAATGATCACATTCCACCTAGGGAGTACTTCAAATTTCAGGACGTCAGACCAGCACTGTGGCTCAATCAAATAGTAATCAATAACACTAGAGCCCCGTATTTAATTGAACGTCATGTTGGTAGTAGCGCTCTGAGTGATTTGTCCACAAAGCATATGATATATTGTTGTGGCGACACCCATCATGACTTTTGCTGCTTAAACAGTCATTTCAGCAGCTGATATCAAAGAAAACGTCATGAGTGAAAACATCTTCAAGACACAATCTGTTCCAGACAGGCAAGTGGGGGACTTCACTGCAGTGAGAGGCCATCTTGTTTACCTTCCTCGCTGCTAGACTGAGGCACCGGACCCTGCTGCAGGAAAGTCAACTCTGTGCTGGTGCTGAGAGGTGGCTTGGGCAGAGAAGTTTGTCTCCCAGAGAAGAAGCCCCCATTTTCTCCTTGAACTGTAGGGGTTGCTGTTGAGAAGCTGTAGCAGATGCCAAGACAAACCCCTGTGGAAATGATGACATTCTCCCAAATACATCAAGCTGATTCCATAATGAGGTTTGGTAATACTTTTACTGTTTTTAAAAACCATTATAAAGCATGGGATGATAATGCTGATGTACAGAAAATGTCAACTCCCCTCCCTCTCCCGCTGCTATTCCTGGAATAGACACATTTAAATACAGCTTCATAAATATTAAAATCATGAAGGAAAATAAAATATTTGAGAATCTGTTTCTCTTTCCCTCCTTGTAGAAAAAAAATGAACAAGAGAGAAAGTTAAGAAACAATCATGTCTAATATAGACAGTTACTTAATTATATCAACTGGAAACTGCTGGATTTGGAGAAGCATTTGTATCTAGGGGCTTCTAGATATGAAGAGTGGGTGGGAGATTTTGAAAAGGGGTAAAAACCTACGGTTCCCACCTGTTGCTAGTCTAGGCCACCAATTGCAGGGGAAGCTGTTACATCAGCTTGGGTTTATTCTACATAGATAATGGTCTGGAGCCGTATTCTATGCCTTCAACCTAAGGCTATTCCACCAGCCCACCCCTACAAACATTCTTTCAGAGATATAGTGTAGAAAAATAGATTGACAACTTGAACAGCAGTCATTATTCGTTTGAAATGTGAAGGGGTATGTCCATGAAGCTAGGGGGGAGGACACACCAAATTTGGTTGTTGACAATAAAGTCTTCATCCTCCCAAACCAATGCCCCCATCCTCATGTTAAATTTCTGAGCAGTACTTCTGCAGGCGCCATCCAGAGCATTGGGGGTACTGCTGCTCCTGCTTGGAAAATTGTGAAAAAGTTCGTGGTGAGCCTGTGATGCAGCCCCGGTGCAGTCCTTGCTGCTGGGGGGCCGGCCAAACTGTTGGTTTGCAGCTTGTGCCACAATTCCAGGTATGGGGGATGTCCAAACTGCACATGTGAAAGCAGCTGAATTCTCTGCGCATGCGCACTTTTGTGTTTGCCCACCGAGTATCAGTGCATAGAGGAGGAGGGACCAGGGATGGACAGACCACTGACTGGACAAGGGATGAGTGGGAGGGACTGGGAGCTTGAGGCTAGGGATGTTCGAATGCGATTCGGATATTGGGTGTTTGGGCCGTGTTCAGCCTGTTTGGATGACCGAACCGAATGGCCAAACAGTTCGGATGAGTTCGGGGGTGGGGAAAACATGACTTAGGGTGGGAAAAATGTGTCTGGAAGGGGGAGGCATCTGAGGAGCAGACTTCCTGGCACCAGGGGTGGAGACCAGGGGTGGTTTCAGGGCCAAATGATACCAATAGCGATTTGTTTAAATTTTATTTTGGTATCGGTATCTATAGCGCTATTTTCGGATGTTCGGCCGAACCGAACTCAGCCGAACGTGGGTTTCGAACCGAATGACCAAACATCTGAACCGTATTCTGTTTGCACATCCCTACCTGAGGCGCCATGCGGAGCAGGGAGGAGGAGCCAGAGCCTGCCCTGAGGTGGCGCTGGAGGCACAGTTCGCTTCCAAGCCGGAGGCACGCTGAGTACGGTGTGCCTTCAAGGGACAATAAACTTCCTTTTACGATATGTGCAGCAGCTTGTGCCATCCATTTCTCAAGGCATTGGGGACAATAGATGACAGACAGTTCTAATTTTTGGCCATTGGAGGCGCTTGACACAGAGACACTATGGGCTGCAGAATGCTGCCACTTAAAAGGATTCCTGGGTGGAATCACCCAGGCACCAGCAGCAGCTCAGCTAGTGCACTAGGGGGAGGGGAAATGGTATATCACTCACTACTGGGTCAGCCACTAGCATGTTGCTCATGAAAATTGGAGGGGGATGGGGAGGAGGTGGGACCGAGAGGCAGACTGAGGCTCCACTGAGGCTGGCAGAGTGGGCTTTCTCTTCATACCCATGACCGCGCTTTTTAGCTCTCTGCTGGCTGGTGCCATTTTGCTACTGGTTGTTTGGGTGTCTAATATTTTTGAAGCATTTTTCTATATTTTATTATGTTTTTATTTATTTTAATTTTATTATTTTAAAAAATTTTTCCTCTTACTTTGGTGGTTCTGTTTTCATTCATAGTCTTCATTCCTTTTAATTGGTCCCATTCCCTGACCAATTATGTATTATTTTTTGTTTGTTTGTTTGTTTTATTTAGGGTTTGGGGGTATTTTGCTTGTGTTTGGACTTTTTAAAAAAGTTATTTTTAGGGTTCTCGAGTATTTTGGTGGTTTGATTATTTTAAATATGTGTATTAAATTTTTCTAATTTTTTTTTAGGGTTTGGGGTATTGGTGGTTTTGGGTATTTTAAAATATTTATTGGATTTTTAAAAATATTTGATTTGCAGTGACTGAATATATTTTCTTCTTTTTGATTTTAAAATCATTTGTGTTTGTATTTAGTTCGATATTGGATATTTGGAGTGGATATGATGGTGTAGCAGGGGAAAAATGCAGCAGTGTGAAGTTGAACACTGCAAAAATACTAACTTTTTCACGTGACCTTATATTGTTGTATAGGCTACACTTCTTGTGACAGCCCCTTTGAAATTTGTCCCTCCTCTCATGTGTTTTGATCCTTGAGGAAGTAGAACTTTGAATATTTAAATTGGTTGGCTGGAATATTTTTTGGGCTTGTTTATAAATGGGAACAATCACAGACAAACTCACAAGCTTTTCCAAAGCTTAGTTGGACTTGGTTTGTTAATAGATATGGAACTTGAGTTCTGTGTGTTTGCCCTCTCTGTGTGAAGCAGGTGCAGTGATAGAGTGAAACTTTAACGGCCCTGACTTTTTGTTTCCCCCCCAAGGAAGCCCTTTTAAAAGGGCGGGGGGGGGGGGGGCGGGGATCAAAAGATTATGCATGGTTCCTAATGTTTGTGCTAGATACAAGCATGTTTGAGCAAAGATAGTAAGATGTGAAAGTTCTGATTGGCAGGAAGGAATTTCTTAAGTCAATTTTAGCTTGTTGTGATAGTAATTTGCTATGCATTTCTTTTAACTAAGCATCCTGTAAGTAAAACCTATCTTCGCCTTTCCTTGTGTAATTAGCAGATCTTGTATTATTGAATTTCTGAATATTTAAATCTCTTAGCCATTCCCTGCTTTGATCTTTTTCCTACGCAACGCAGAAGGTGTTAAATTAGTGCAATTTTTAAAAGCCAGTGCTACAAAACTGCAATATGCTTGCAACAAAAAGAGTTGGTTGCGGAGCTGAAATGAATATCTGCAGTGAATACTGTATTCAAAGAATTCTGCTTGGATTCAAATCTGACAAAGCAGATATTCTTTACTGATCTCAGCATTTTGATTGCATCATTCTGGCACTGCTGCATGTGTCATAGCCAAAACAAAGTAACCAAAATGCTGAAATAATTCCATATAACCAAAGTATCGAAAGTGAATGAATGGATATACGAATATCCATTTTGGTTGCGTATGTTGTTTGGATATTTGTCGAGCCAGTGTGGTGTAGTGGCTAAGGTGCTAGACTTGGGCCTGGGAAACTAGTGTTCAAATCCTGCCCAAGCCATGAACTCACTGGGTGGTCTTGGGTAAGTCACAGCCTCTCAGCCTTAGTTTCCCATCTGTAAAATAGGAATATGTCTGTGTCTGTGTTTCCCCTCACCCTTGTCTATCTTAGATTGTAATCCCACTGGGCAGGGACCTGTCTATGAAAATCTGTGACTAAAGCACTGTATATGCCTAGTAGTGCTATAGAAATTATAAGTAGAAGAAGTAAATACAAAATTTACTTTTTAAGCTCCATTTTGTTGCTTTAAGGTTTTAGACAAAGCAAGAATTTTCAGAAGCACCTTGGAATTTCCATCCAGCTTCTGAATATCATAGACCTTATTTCGTAGTACTTTGCACTTAGTAAAGTCATAACGTTTGCAAAATAAGTGTAAATTCCTTCTATTCTGATGTGATAGTCTTTTGTACTTGCTTTTTGCATGGCCAGATGTTAGACATTTCAGAACTGATTCTAAGGTGCATAACCTACCTAGTATAATGATTTAGGACAGCAGTTCTCATTTTATTTTTTTTCCCTGGGTGATTGTCACAGGTTGGAGGTCTGCACTCCCACTTTACCGGGTTTGAGTGACTCGTTTCCCTCGCTTACAGCCCGCTTGAATCAGTTTTTCTCTCTGGCTGATTCAGTCCTGCAGCAGGGACAACCCCTTTGTCACCCAAGGGCCCGATCCTTCCCGTTTACAGACTCTTTATTCTCTGGGTTTGCAAGAGTTTGAAAACTCTTGTAGCTCGTTGTGTTTCCAATGTTAGACACAGACACTTCATAAAGATAAGAAGAAAGTTTATTGATTACATAAGCAAGATAGTTGATGCAGAGTGGTAACTAGGAATCAAAGGTAAATATAACACATTCCTAATCTATACTGGTTGACTTCCTAGATAAGAATCTTACCCTACAAAGGTCCATAAATTCTTCTCAGTCAGGACGTAAATGACTGGGTCTTCAGTCTTAGAGTTGCTAGAAAGCAAAGTCTTTCCTCTCAGTCCATAGTTCCAGCAGTCTTCTTGCTGGCAGGCACGTTGGAGATGAGTTCTCAATAGTCACTGCCCAAGAGGTCGCGAAGATGGATTAATGGCCCTGGCTTAAATAACAATATCGAGTCCTTTGTTTCTCCTTCCCACCTTGGAGCCTGCGTGGTTCGAAGCACATAGGCAAAAGGCAAACAGGAAGGTCCATTTGCATCTCCACAGGTGTCTGTCTGGCTAGGCTTCCCAAATAAACATTCTTTAAATGTCTACACTTCCTGGAGTTTCCCGACTGTTAGTTAACAGCACATAATTACATGAACTGAGCTGTCAGTTCTCAACATTACATCCATGTTTGACTTCCAGCTTTACATATATGTTAGACCTCTAGTCCTGTATCTCTCCTGTGTGGCCTCATGTTCCTTCGTGACAGTGATCCGGTTTTGTGACTTAAATACAATTGCCATGACCCCATGCAGCAACAAAGGCATGCAATATAAAATATCATCTGGGATCTACAGATGGCATGACCCCACTTGGAATCATGGCCACAATTTGGGAACCTCTGCCTTAAGGTTCTGTCTAGACTTGAAATGTGTAGCAATAAAAAAAAAATAACCACGTGCAGTTAATATCTAGTATTTCTGGCTAGTTTGGTGGGTTTTTGGTAATAAACTGGCTACCACAGAGGTTAACTGCTGAACTGAATTAATGGATAATACTGCAGAAGTTAACCAGTTCACTAGATTACCATATTACTGCATTACTGCTTAACAAAATGTTACTGTTACTACTCTAAAACCAGGACGGTGGGACTAAATAGGAGAGGGATTATAGGCAAACTGTAATGCGGTAAATAGTAATATGAAGCATCACAGTAAATCAGTAATATGGTTATCTGGATGCTAATCAGTATCTGAGCCTTTCTGGGTATCAGTGGATACTGCAGATCCAGCCCGGATACCAAATAGCAGCAGTTAGTTTTAATTTCCTATGAGTGGCTGGGGTGCAAGAAGGAAACAGAGGCAGGTGGAGAAAATGACAAAGGATTTTAGATCCATGAATTCAGATTGGCTTCCTACTCGTACAGGACAATCCCACAAATAAAATTCAGCTGAAGCAGGCTAAACCACCACCATTTTGGACGGGCTGACCATGGTGCAGAAAAGCCAAAACTTTTTAAAGTTATGTTGGCAGCATTGCCAATTTTTTGAGGAGGGGCTATCCCCTAGTCTGAGTAAATTCAGGAGCTCTCACACAACCCCTACTGCCTCCTTCTGGTGTGGAGGGAGAAATGGTAGGGGTCTGGATTCCCATTGGAATTTCCCAGCATAGGCTCAAACTCCAAAAACCCTCCAAAGCCAGCACTTAATCTGGCACAAAGTGCTTATGAAGATGTGTGGTCTTACTGTTTCTAAATGGGGTGGAAGTGGCTTCGCTTAAATCCCACAAACATAAAATAAGAATAATGAAAACAAATTATAGAAAAGTTACAACAATCCAAGTGGGTTCTGTAAAATGTAGACAGAGGATTGGAGAGAGAATACCCTACTTTCTTGCACCAGTGGTAAATTTATCCCATGAAGCGTGAGTTTTGCTTGTCCATGTTTTTGCTTGCAATGCCATAATTAATGGTAATGAAATAATTAAAAGCTCATAAACATTCATTCGTAGTATTAGACCTTTGGACACATAAAGAGAGCTAAAATGTTTATATGATCATTGAAAATACAGGGCAGAATCCTAATTGCTACTGCTAAAGCTCTCAGACCTGAAAGAATTTTAAAGATTTATAAAGATGCTAGGGATGGTAGTTCTTTAAAGTGTATTGATCATTCCTACTGATATCATGGAGAGAATCTTAATAGTACCTTCCAAACACGAGCAATTGTCACAGCAAGGGGAAATAAGAAGTATTGGGAGCAGAGCAAAGAAACAAAAATATTTCAGTGGTTCAGAGAACATGGATCGGTGTATCATATACATTGTGGGGGACAAATACTGATGTATGTTACTACTTACACACTGGAGAGAGTGGGTTGGGTGGTGTGGAGTAGGAAAAAGGGACCTATGGTTCTTCCAGACTTGGTGGCACAGTCTAGTACTGGGGTGAGCAAAATTCCCAGTCCCCAAAATGGAATACAAAAATCTTCATATGACCAAAGGTTACAAGACACACACACGTCAGTGCACTCAAAACTCTCCTGCTTCAAAATCAGCTGGTGGAGCCAGTACCCTGCTTCTGAGAGTGTTTCCAGCAGCGACAATAGCCCACATTTCCACACATTGACCTATGGGGAACCGCGGGCCACTGTCACTTCTAAAAGTGCTGCCAGATGTTACCTGGGGCCATTTCCTGGTCAGTGTTGCCACTTAGCCCGGTCTGTGAATCTGGGAAATGCCCAAGTTACAGCTTGGGTTAAGCACCAACATGGCCGTGAAATGGCCGCTGAACCCAGGGTAAAGCAGTATTTTACGTCTGAAAGCCCACTTTACTTACATTTGGAGTGGTGGGGAAATCGGGTGCCATGATGACTGTCATTGGCTGGCCTGACTGCCCGTCAGCTAAAGGAGGGCCGCTTCATGCAGCACAGGGGCAGACCTGTGTGAATGCCCATCCGTGCATCACTCCCCTCCTCCATCCCGGCCCGGCTGTCATCAAGTGTGTATGACAGCCATGCCAGATCCCCACTGGAGTCATGGCTCCCACCACTGCCCAGGTAAGTCCATGCACCCTTTCCCCTTATCCCTCTTGGTTCTTCCTTCTAGCTACTCTGGTTGTTTTCCTGGCCATGCTTCGCCTGGGACAGATGGCCGGCCAACTCCAGCGTGTGGCCTTGGAGCTCCTTGCTGGGGCATGGCTGTACGAGGAGATCAGTGAGAGTGCTGCGTGTGCGTAGGGCCTTCTCCCCTGGTGTCTGTTTGGGGTTACATGTTGTTGGGGCCCTTGTACCGTCCTAATAGCTCGACCTCTCTCCCTCGCTCCCTTAGTGCAGACAATGATTGCAGAGTAGACCAGGGAGCAGGAGGAGGTTCTGCAGCTGCTACTGCATCTCCTACAGAGGGTGCACTAGCTCAACGGTGCCCAGGCGGATCGCTGGAGCTGGGTATGGGGTCGGCGTCCCTATTGAGGTTGGGGATCCACCCCACCAACCCTCTCTGTGCTGCCTCCCCAGCTCCCTTGTCCCTATTTCATGTTCCGCTCTGTTTCCCCTTGTTGTTAAAGTAGTTTTGCTCCCTTTGGTTGTGTGATTTTTTTTCCCTTAGAGCTTGTCTATTCTGTGAGTGCCTTATGGTGGCTGTGCCACGGTTGACTGGCAGGAACTGGGTATCTAGAGCCCCCCCCTTTTTTCTGGTGGTTGTGCTGCAGCTCAGTCGGATCCTTTGGCATTGACCATGGGTTCCC
>QEPC01009205.1:7615-19613 GCA_003113815.1 Sphenodon punctatus | reverse complement strand
TGAGCTCCAGTTGATGCTCCAGGGTCCCCCAGATCCTGATAAAGTCCTGGGTTTCCCTGTGCCCCCATTGCCCCCCTCGATGGTAGGGTCATCTCCCATGCAGGCCCTCCTGGTCCTCCTCCTCCTCCGCTGCTTGGTCAGCACCCGTCTCCTCGGGGGGCTCAGCCTCCCAGGCCCATTTCCGTGTCTGTGGGTCATAAGGGGGGGTTGGTTGGTTGGTGGGTTGTTTCAGCCCTGTGCCCCTTCCCCCTGTCGCCCCCATCGGCCCACCTCCCTTGGTGCCCCTGTGATCGTGCCCCCCCCTTCAGTCCCCTTACCCATTTCCGGGGTGCCTCATCCCCCGGTCCCTGCTGCTGCTGCTGCTGCTGGTGTCCCTCTACCTCTTCCATTTGCATCATGACCAACTCCTCCGCCTGTGCCTCCACCGCCACCTCCTCCTCCCTCACTCTCTCACCCATCGCTCTTCTCTCCCTTCCTCCTCAGTCCATCCCACCACATCCCCCTGCTGCTGTGCGCCCTTTAAATCTCCCTCCGTGGCCTGTGTTGTTGCTGGTTGCCTGGTAGCAATGCTGCATGCTTTGTCCCTGGCTGGGAATCATATTACTTGATTCCGGCGGGTGGTTGCCATTCAGACGTTACTTTTTTTTGTTTCCCAGTGGGAATTGCTTTGACCACGCTTTTGGAGATGGTCCGGGATGGAGCTCTGGTAACGTAGTTAATTTTGACCCTGCTGGGGATTGACTGTGGTGAACATCTGGCAGCCGCTGAACAGATGTTCAGGACCCTTTGGCCCCGCCGCGGGGTTGAGTGTGGTTCACTGTGGTTGACTATGATCTTGTAACATCTGAAAATACCCTTTGTTTCAGTTGCCAATGCAAAGTTTGCATCTTTGTATCATCATTTCTTTGTGTCAGTATTTCAGTTACTTCAGTATTTTGGTATTTGATTCTTCATTCACTTTGGTGGTGCTGTTTGGTGATGGTTTTTGAAGTTTTGAATTTGGATACATTCGTTCAAAATAAAGCAATCACATTCACATTGAAAACATTTTTTAAATCTGTCAAATAGTACTGCAGAAATGAAAGAAGTATTGAATACCAGAATATCAAGATAGACAAAATGCTGAACATGAAATTCTAAAGTAACCAAAATACTGAAAACAAGATCTGAAATTGTAAATGAAGCTGGAAGTAAATACTGCTTTGTATTCATTTCAATAAAGTGGGTTAAAATACATCAAACTTGTTAGAATTTGTTATTTACTTAGGGTAGCTCTACTGGTACCATAAGCAGCATGCTGGTTTTTAGACGGACAGACGGAAGACAGAAAATCTTTAAGAACCACTTTAAAAGGCCACAGCTAGGGAGAGCTAGACCTAAAAAATGCCCTAAAATGGAGAGCATAGTCACCTCAGAGCTAGCAAAAGGGCTCTCACTTTCTACTAGCTCTTGCCACAGCCCCCAGTGTATGGACATGTTGGTGGGATTTGTTGGTGGGGCTGGCCTTAAGACATGATGTGCCTCTAGGAGAACTGGGCTTAGGGGATCCTCCCTAGCTACCCATTCTCTGTGGTCCTTTTGGGCCTTTTGAATGATATCCTTGGGGAATGGAGATTGATAACCAGGAGCCGGGGAGGGAGGCCTTGTGGGGGAGGGGAAGGGGTGGTTCTTCGGTTGTTCTGGGCATTGGAAAGTACAGGGCGGAGAATAGACCAGTTTGCTGCTTAATGTGATGTCTGAGGCAATTAAAACATCTGTCATCCATGATTTGATTCAGGATGAGGGTGCTGACCTTGTCCATTATGGATACCTGGCTGGACGAGGTATCTGGGTCAGTATTGTCCCAGATGGTGCCAGCTGGGTACTCTGTGCAGCAAAAGTCTTGGCTTGGGGGACGTGTGTGCACGTGTGTGCAGTGGTGTTATCTGTAAGGACAGCTTGACCTTTCAGAGGTATCTGGTGCCTAATTCATCTGATCCTGTGTCCACTTTGTGTTGGATTTGGCTGGTGATAGACTGAGAATCCTCTTGGTGTATCAACCACGCCACTGCACAGTTGATTCCCTAACTGCTCTAGCTGAGCTGGTCTCGGAGGTGGTTGAAATTACCTAGACTTATTTTCTTGGGTGATTTCAACGTACATGCTGAGGCTAGCCTTTCAGGGGTGGAGCAGGAGTTCATGGCCACCATGGGTCTATCCCAGGTAATATCTGTCCGGACGCATGAGGTGAGACACATGTTCGATCTGATGTTTTGCACCAGCCTGGTTGCAGAAGTTCTAGTTATGGGAGGTGTTGTTATCGGACGTGTTGGATCATTACCTTCTGAAAACCCAGATCCCAGCTCTCCTAGGCCCTTGTTGGGGTGGTGGACTGGTTAGGCTGGTCCGTCCCTGGAGGCTAATACATCTGATTGGTTTCCAGAATTATCTGGAGGATTTACCTGGTGGAGGACAGAATAACCTTCCAATTAAGTCATTTTAGAAGACGTAAAGATTTTAATGCCCAGTAATGACACCGTTGTGGTGTTTGTCAGTCTTGCTGATAGAAAATGAACTTTCTTTTTCCCCACAGAAATCACACAGTGAAGTTATTCAGTTCCAGAAAATATGAGAAGTATAAGAGATGAAGGAGATTTGCATTTCTTCTCATCTTCTAGGATCAAAGTGCTGGAGAAAAGTTGCTGCTACATATCAACATAATTATTATTTTTGTATGTAAAGAGAGATCTGAGGAATGGGGAGCTCCATGAATGGATTATTTAGCATAAGGAATGCATCTAGAATGTGGTACGTGGATCTACTGCAGTGCCTGTTTGCAATAGCGCAAGCTATGCTGGATTTCTTGATGGATTCACTGAAGAGAATTAACATATAAGTGAGCAACCTTGTGAGCAACCTTTCAGCCTCCAGCTCAGACAATGCTGTGCTAATGATGGGGAAAAAATATTCAGTGCTCTGGAGGTTGAAGACAGAAATCCTTCTGTGGTCAATATTGGCTGCCTTTATTACTTGGCAGATTCATGCAGCAAGTCTAGAGGAAAGACATTATCAGCTCAGTCAACATGCTGATCTCTGAAACACAGTGCTACACTCCAAGCCACTCAAGAGGCAAACAAATGCTGATGGGGTTTGCCATAGGCTGTAACCACAAGAAGGCTGTTCTCCTTTTAGCACACAATGTCAGAAGGACAAGAGACTTCTTGATGACAAGCACAGAACAATGAAAACAGGACCCATTACAACACATGCCACTGCTCAGCAAAAAAAACTTAATGATGCCATTTTTTCCTAACACACAAATAGACTTGGATGGAGAGCCAGTATTCATCAATAGCTTGTATAATGGACCCCTCTAAGTCCTCTCAAGGTCAGGTCCAAAGTGGAGGCCAGGGTAAGTTGTGTTAGGGATAATTCTGTGACTAATTGACCCATAAAGAGCAGCTTGTTGCTCCCAGATAGATCAAAGGAAAATGCTGCTGGGCTCTGAGTAAAATGGCTACAAAAGATGAGACTGAAGCATCAGCTGAAGGAATGCCAGGGAGGAGCTTTGAGATGGACTGAGGGGAGGAAGTCCTGTGCTAACAGAGCTAGCCAGAACAACAAGTTAAGTGAAGAGCACAAGGTGCTCAGGGTAATCTAGCCCCAGGTTGCAGAAGACCAGAAGGCCAGAATGATTGAAGCAGAATGAGGGGCTTGCCTTTGAACCAGGAAACCTTCTTGATTAAAGTGAAATACCTGTGGGAGCCGGTCACTTTAAATTGGAGTAGAGGGACCTTTGCCCTTTCATGGGCCAATTTGAAAACGAGTGCAAGTTCTGGGGGAGGGCCAGATAGGATTCAGAGGCTGGAGTGCTTATAAGTAGTGTGCTCAGGATGAGTAATAAAGGGTCCAAATAATGGATTTATGCCATGGATCCATCCCCTCTTCTTGCCCTCAACTTTATTCCCTTCCTCTAAGCTCACTTTCACTGCTTGAGAGTAAGGACTGGATCTATGGGCCAAATCCAGGAGTTGGAAACAGACCAAGTAAAGAATAGCTGCAGGCCGGATTTGGTCCACTGGCCAGAGGCTTCCCTTGCTGTCCATACCCACACACTGTGGTGAAGAGGAACTTTGAAATGTGTGTACGTGGAGCTCAATCCTGAAAAGACTTATTGATCCAACAGGCTGCATCATTGCAGCATGCGTAAATTGAAAGTCCATAGAAAATGCATATGTTTTTACACGACTCTTTCAGGAACTAGGGTCTTTATAGCTTTATTTTCCAACTGTTTTTTCTGACCAAGACGTTAAGCTGTTCATATTAAAGTTCAATAATGTCAGGCATCTGAATACAAATGTTTTTCTTCCATTTTAAAATTTCTAATCTTTCAGTGCAGCGTCTGTGCCACCTCGTTACTCAGAAGCAAGTGTCATAGCGCCAATCCTGGATTATGGCATTATTAAGTGATTTGGGCCAAGAAAACGGGCAGATTATAAGGCAGATAGTGTCTGTTTACAAATCTCTAACTTATTGGCAAAATGGGTGAGGAGCTAGCATAGCATGTTGAGGTGTGTAGCAGTGCGGAAGAAACTGACAAGCTACTGGATGATTTCTCTATTTATTTACCAACTCTCAGAAGCGGATAGTATTATGTAAGGGCCAGTAAACACAATCATGCTCACACACAGAGGCATTGCTCTGGGAGAGATGTACGCAATGGGTTCGAATACTCTGCTCAGAGCACTCATGTTTGACATGCTCAAGTGTAGAGCCTGGGAAAAAAAATATATTCTGCCTGGTGTAAAGGAGAAGACTGCACTCTGCCATTTTTGAAATGGGGGAAATACCAGGCTAATGGAGACCAGGTTTAATTTAACACTTAATGGTCAAGCAAGGTTTCAAAGGCAGCAACGTATGCAACAACTAATTCTTACCAGATGTAATGCTAGCACTCTTTTTGACTTTAAACACATATTTGATCATTACATTTTTTGTGCAAATGCACATGCTTGGGATCTGAAAAATCATGCTGAAGACAACACACATTTGTGGCTAGCACATAGCCAGTGACTACTATTGAATCTACAGGAGTGCACCATCCTGCTATCATATTTTGGTCATCCAGAGACCATATAGACATGGATTTTTGTGAAGCGCTAGTCTAGTTCCTGCATCACCACAGTGTTTCTGGTGAGCATGGGGTGACAGGGTGGAAAGGACTGACTGTGGGTGAAAAAACAGACATGACATTAACTCCGCTTTAACATTTATTATGCATGTTGCAGGGTTGCATAGGGCACCAATACAGTCCTGCAACATGCATAAGAAAAATTAAAATGGTGTTAAAGTGGAGTTAGTGACATGTCTGTTTTCACCCTGTGATGAGGGAGCTTCCACAGATGGATTGAATTTGAAATGAAGCTTTGCTTCCAATCCCAGCAGTTTCTGTCTAGAGTTAGCTTCTCTCTCCCACAACTGCGTGTGTTTCACCAAGAGAGATCATCCACAGCTGGTGGGAGGAGACTATTGGATAGCCAGCCACAAACAGACAGCTGCATAAACATCTTTCATGCAGCTACATACCTCAACATGCATTGGATTTGCTCATGTTTACCAATGGATGGTAACACATCCAGAATATTCAGCAAGGTGCGCAGTTATGCAACGCTGTCACCTCTTTGTACTGATCCCAGCAAGAACAATTTCTACTGAAGGGCATGTTGCAGAGGCATAAGGGAGGTGCTTTGTGTGCAGAAGGGGTAACTGACCCACAAGGCAGCCCAGAGCTGGGAGCGGAGGGCTCAAGCAGAGTAATATAATGTGGTCAAGTGGGTTTCCAGAGGTTTTACTCTACTAGCTTACCTAAAGGTAAATTGTAATCATTTGTGTGCAGTCAGCATAGATTAAGGCTAAAATCTGAAATATTGTTAGATAAGTGTCTAATTGGGCTCCTGTTTTACACCAGCTGGCTGGCTCTGCCCAACTTCTCTCTCTCTCTCTCTCTCTCTCTCTCTCCAAACTCTTTCTGCCTCCTCTCCTTCCCTGGCCCAAGGATCTGCTCTCCTTCCCCTGAACTTCCTCAGTTCAGACACACACACACATACCCAATTCTCCTCTTCCAGCCACTCCATTGTCTCCAGTACCAGCTGCTGCCATAGCTTCCTCCTGTCCTTGCCCCTTCCAACATTGCTGCTTTCTGTCCCAACTTCCACCTCTAGTCCTACCCCTGGCCATTCTGCCAACACTTTCTCTGATGCAGGGCTCTTCTGCAGCCTATGACTGCCGCTCCCTCCCCTCCCCGCACCACATTAGGCCCCTTGCTGCACCCTGTGTGTAGTGTGCAGTCTTCGAACAGAAACTAAGGGCAGGGAATGGCAGGCTTGCCTGAGCACCAGAGACCTTTTGGAGATGAAGAGGTCTCAGGCCACGTAGCAACAGCTGTGGCTGCTACCTCTGAAGTTCTACCCCTGTTTTTGAGTGTGCATATTTTTAATGGAGTGAAAGTTGCATTCAAAGAGCAAACTAGTTCTATCAAGGTACCTCATATGCACAGTTTCTGTTTTTTGCAGGGGTGTGCGTGCATGCTTCTGTGCAAGGGATCCACGAAGCTTGGGATCAACCCCCAAGTATTTGTGCCATGGATCCATACCCTGTACTGAGTGCATGCCCACACCTCCACTCCCTTCCCCTGAGCTCACTCTTTCCGAGTTTAAGAGCAGAGACTAGATCCATGGGCCAGATCCAGGAATCGGAAAGGGGCCAAATGGAAAACAGCCATGGCCTGGATTTGGCCCATAGACCAGAGGTTTCCCACCCATAATTCAGAATTAAATATAATAGGACTCCCTTTGGTGTTTAACAGGTTGAGGCTTTAGCTGTGATCCAGACAGTTGACCTCATTGGCTCCATAAGTGACAGTTCCAAAGAAGAGAGTGCATGAAAATTAAGCACAAAAATAAATTCTAACTTGCCTTTAGATCTTTATGATTCTCACACAATCTCAATCTGCAGCTGTACTTGCTATGGAGATTATGTGAAACGAGACCAACCATAGAATTTTCCAGAGAGGGCCGGTAAATCATGTGTATAGTTCATGAAATCTTTTAGGAAGAAGCAGAAACTTCTTACAGACCTGTATCTATTACTCAAGAGGCTCCATGAAAGCACCAGCTAAGGGGCTTTTATTTTATCATGTGCCAGCCTTCTGTAACAACAACTGCGTACATGAGAGAGAGACACAGCATGGGGCTGAGATCCTGTAAGATTCTAAACACCCTCCGTGGACTCCATCCCTACTGAAACCAAGCCTGGAAATGGATTCTATTGCACTTGCCAGCCTACTCTCTGTGAATCTCTCTGTCATGTTCCTTCATTCAGAACAAGCAGCTGCTTTTTCAGACTGCAGGCTGTTTCATTATTTTCAATGAAGGAGCCTTAATTGCATTAAAAGCTTCCAGGAGCACAGCAAAAGCAAGCTTGCTAAAGTTCTGCTTTCACTATGTTACAGTGCTCCAACAAAAGCATAGCTTAATTTTTGTTTTATTTTTTTAACACAGGAGCTGGTTTTTTATTATTATTTATAGATTTAAATCTATACACAGCACGCTTTAATATGCAGAAGCAGGATAATTACCCAAACCATTTTGACCTAGAACAACTTGCAGCCTTTGCAAATTGTTTTCATTTATCAACTGAAATTGTATCATCTTCTAACCCTGCTGTAGTTTGACACAAAGACGCACATGCCTTGCAGATTTACAATGGGAACTCTTGGTTCCCATCAGCAGTGGGTAGAAACGAGTCATTAGATCCACAGCAGGCATTCACTTGCTACCCTGAGGGAGAAGCAGGTGCTAAAATTCTCGAAAGCTCACATACCTGCAATTAAAAACACTAGTTGGGAATTAAAAATAGAGACAAATTATCCTGCCATATTTCCCCAAAGGGCCATATTTTTGGCTGGTGAAAAAGGAAATTGAGGCTGTGAAGTAAGTGGTGTAATGCCCTGTTACGCCAGTTAAGAATCTAGCCTTCAGTTTCTAACTCTTAATAACATGTATCATCCAGAATGACAACCGGAGTGACAGACTGGTATTTTCTTGTTCTCTTTCCTGCGTGCTCTGCTAACTTGGATTCCCTTCTGGTTTACATTCATTTAGGAAGAGTTTTTGTTTGTTTCTTTGTTTTGCTGGAAGGCAGAGTTGGCTTTTTTTCTTCTCCTGTTCTCACTTTGGAAAAGAGTCAAGAGAACTTTAAAAGCTGACTAACCAGCTTTCTCCTACATTTGACATTGTTATTGCTGAACATATGAAAAGAACACTTTATTGTGGTGCTGATCCAGCCACAGACAGCTGAGTGGGCTTAGCTTTCCCCTGCTTGGCCCTCGTTAGCGAGTGTGGGCTAATTATGCTAGGTTCGTGTACTGGTTCAAGACTCCTTAAATCAGTCATAGAACATGAGCATTTACACACAATTTTGTCTTACATTGGCTCAATTCTCTTCATATATTAAACCAGTTTACTAAGGTCAATTTCACAACTTAATTCAAGCTAAACTTGTACTACTTAATTGTGTGTGTGTGTGTGTGTGTGTGTGTACTCTGTATTTTTCATACCCATTTAAAGGGCTGCTGTGACTAGGTTATCTGTCCACAAACCATACTGCCTATACAACCAGAGGCCATGTATGTAATACATAATAGCTGGCATCTTAAATTTGTTTAAAACTAAGGTGGTACAAGCTATGATGTAGACAAGCCCTGTATTAGTCTTTCACCTTGCTAGTGGGAGAATTTCAAAAACTTGGTTGTGTGTGAGTATGCATGATATAACCCAACAGTCAGGGCTGTCTATTCCCCCCAATTAGTTTCTGTTCTCTCTTCCTTCTGTATACAATATAAGGTCACTGTGGCAGCAATTCCCCTGGCCAATAGGATTGGCAGTATCCTCCAAGGCCATAATGACATTCTAATTTAGCTGTTTGAGAGCATTTATGAATGGTTTGGTTTTCTGCTTCTCCCAAAAGAACGTAATGCTTAACACACATTTTTTGTTGGCACTCTCTGGAAAAGCCTACAGTTAGTATTGGTTCACACAATCCCCATAGCAAGTAAGGCTGCATCTGCAGATTGTGAAATAATCATAAAGTTCTCCAATAACTGAGATTTTTATTTTGGGGCTTGATTTCCATGTTTTCCCCCCTTTGAGATTGTCATGTTTGTAGCCAAGTTGAGCAAGATGTGGTCTTCTCGTGGTATTTCCACTGTCAACCAGTTGAGAAAAGACCCAGAACTTGTGGATATATAGCCCTGTAAAAAATCTAAATGTATTGGACCCAGTCCCTTGGAATCTCTTGTAAGTACTGAGTATAATTGGCACAGTAAGAATCAGTGAGACATAAACCAGTCCTGATGACATCTCCAATTTGCAGACCCTAGCTATTGGACCCCTTTAGAGAAGACCCAAAACTGTGTAGTGCATTCCAAGAACCATCTTGGGTATGTTCTTTTATCACTTAGCCCCAAAAAACACCTCTAAAGTCAATGGTGCTGCATAGGGTTATGTGAGAGCAGAATTTGAACCGATTAATCCTGCTAGCATTTAAGTTTTACCTTATCATGGGCCAGATTCTTAGTTGCCATATGTCAAGACATCTCTTCTGAAGTTGAGGCAGATGTGTCCAACTTGTATCAACCGATGATCTTGTCACTTCTTGTCCAATGTATTTGTAGTCCTCTTCTGCACAAAACAAGTCAAGGATCTGATTTCTAAATTGCTGAGGTTTTGTCTGCTACAGCTCTGGATAAAAGAAACAAAGAAATGGGTCTAGGTGTCATTTTTTTAAAAACTGAGCTCCCAGTTCCTAAAGGCCCAGCCCCTAAAGAGAGGCACCAGACTGCCATGCTGTCCCCCCAGTTTTGGGGAGCCATAACTATGCAGACAAGGATAGTCCCAGTGACTAGCGATGGGCGAACGCAGTTCGGAAGTTTGGAGTTCGGACTAAACTCGACCAGTTTGGTCAACCGAACCAAACTTCCGAACCGAACTCGATTTTCGAACGGAACCAAATTTCTGAACTTGGTTCTGTTCGCCCATCCCTATAAGATAATATTCTGTTTAGTTCAATAGGGTTTGAATTTCCAAACTCTGTTCAGAAGTTCAGAGTTTGGACCGAACTCAAATAGTTCAGTCGACTGAATCGAACTTCCGAACCGAACTCGATTTTTGAACTAAACCGAATTTCTGAACTCGGTTCTGTTCACCCATCTATACCAGTGACCTCTTCTCAGAGAATCCCAGACTGCTCCAAGCATCATCTTCAAGTGGTGCACTGCCATATGCAGCTGCATTAACAGTAGGGGTGGGACTCCAGGGGAAATACTGGATTTACCGATATCGGATTTTCCGATTCCAGATTTATTGGTATTAGAATCCTGGAGTTTTAACATTGTCGATTTTACCAGGTTTGTTTACATCGTGGCCATTGTTAAATGGCAGTGATGTTAAAAATCTGGTAAAGTAAGCAATGTTAAAAATCCAGTATTCCGGTTCTGGTAAAGTATTGGTATTATAGGATTAATCCGATACTGATCATTATCAGTTTTATTGGATTAATCTGATACCAATAGTACCACCCCTAATTAACAGCAATGGGGAGAGAGAGAAAAGGATTTTGAGGAACCAGAGGGTTCAGCTTCCAGGCTAGGAAGGTTTAAGTTCAGAGCCATGAGTGGGGGTTAGCCAAATAATCTCTTGTCTCTATTCCCCTCCACACATAGTTATACAGTTCTTCCAGCACCACTATATAAATCTTACTCTATTTCCAACAGAAGCGACAGAACAAAGCCAAAATGAACATCTGAAACTGTAACAGAAAGAGATTGCTGCTTATCCTTGTACTAAGCAAGGGTCTGGAATGACAACTGCATACTGGAATGCTGACTGCAAAACCTGTCCCCTTTGGGAGGTAAGAGATACTCTGCCCAAAGCAACAATAAAACTTTGCATAATATTATCTTGAACATCTTGGAGAGTGTCTAAGAGATAAACTGTTGTCAGATGTTGCTAATGCTACTTTAGAGGCCTTGGGATAATCTAATAGCCAAGCATGCTGGAATCACAGTCTGCAGATTAGTTTAGCAACTCAAAAATAGCCAAGTCATGACTTTGAAGAAGATAAATGTCCAGCTTCTTTTGAGTTGATCTGGCATAATATATCAGATAATAATTGGGGGGTAATCTCACCATAGGCTCTCTATCACATCAAAACAAGATTAAAATTTTATTTTAAGTCATCAGTGTTTTGGACACACTGAGCAATTAGAGATTTCTGGACAGGCATCGAGGGTATACTTTGTTCCTAGTTTGTTGCAACACTTCGTGCTATGCCATGAACTGATATGGGGGGGGGGTGTGTGGAGGGGAGGGAATGGTTGCTTTCCCCATGGTACAATGAATTAAGTTAGTTAAGACACAACCTATGTAACAGGTGGCTCCTAAACCTCCCCCAGCACATAGCAAGAGCTTGTCCCATATTGCATCCATTTTTGTGGTATAATCTACTCCTTGTTACAAATCTGTCCTGCTCCATGGTTTGGTGTGTAATGGGAGTGTGGCCATAGTCCCACTGCCAGTTTTTCCCACTATTGAGCATCAAGCAGTTGGAAAGGACATAGTAATGGATGGGGCTATGGTTTGAATGGTCTGGAGGAAATGGAACTAAAGCCAAAGAGGTGGGTCTATGGATGTTTTTAAACAAGAGTAGCTTGTTCGTGGAGCAGCCACTCTGGGGAGGGATTCTTACAGGCAGGTGCACATGCTTGGCTTGGTTACATCAAGAATGATGGCTGGTTGGTTCATGTGGTGAGGATATGAGTACACAGACTGAAGGTAACAGATTGTACTGAATGGAGAGTATCCGCAGGAGTTAGGTGAGGGGAGCGAGAAGTCAGGGAGGGCAGAGCGGAAGAGGTGGATCTTGAGGAGGGATTTGAAGGTATGAAGGGAGGGGTGAGGTG
>QEPC01009204.1:1009577-1026695 GCA_003113815.1 Sphenodon punctatus | reverse complement strand
GGGGTTTGATGGGAAAGGTGGGATTTTGGTGCAGGGGTGAGAACGGGTTGTTGCGGAGGGTTTTGTGCAGTTGTGGTGGGGTTAGGGAGGGGCTTGGGGTGTGTGTGTTATTCTGTTTTATGTGTATGTTTTATTTGTTTCGTAAGCCACCCTGAGCCATTTGGGAAGGGCGGGATAAAAATTGGAATAAATAAAATTTTAAAATGCGACCTGTACACATCCCCATTATGGGAACTATGATGTGCATGCAAACTGCCCGCAACTTGTGCAAACACGGGGGTTTACAATCAGCCCCAATATTCATGAATACAAAACCCACTATCTGTTTCGGCACTAACTGACACATAACAACAACTTCCAGGAACAGAGGTAATTACTGAAAGTGAATGTTCAGTTTGAGGCAGTGGTGCTGAATGGACAGAAACGTCCTAGCTGCGGTTTCCTGCATATGGTAAAACTTCCCCATTTTTCTTCAGCTGACTTCGACAAAAAGAAAGTTTGTAGCAGTGAAATTGGCTGGCATACTAAGAAACTGTCCAGTTTGTTCAAAGAATTGCCAACTCCTAAGTGTTCCTTCAAGTGTTCTGCTAATGAGCAGTCCTTCATAAATGTATTAAAATAAGACTACAGTCTACTGCTTTTTCTGTAACATAACGGAAGTTACAGTCCTGGCAAACTACTTTTATTCAATAATCTTCTAACAAAAATATGTGTCCAGTGCTAATAAGAGGCATATTTTGACAGCCGTTCCTTAAAAAACGGAATGACTGTAAAGGGGGAGGCAAAAGTAGAATTGCCAAAAATTTCTTGCAAGACATGATAGAAAAAGTTTTCCCTCTCATCAGTGCTGTAAATTATGACTCAGCTTATGTAAGAAGAAGGACAAAATGATCTCAGATCTGACTAAAGGTTAACAAATGCAGTGGTTCAGGGTACTGGAGCAGAAGAATACTAATGGCTTCTGCACCTGGAGTAGAGGAGAAACACAGTTATTACCCCATTGTTTTAATTAGGTTGTCAAGCATTACTATCTGAACCAACAAAGTTAGGAAATGCAAGACAGACCTCTTGGCTTTAAGAGGCATTTTTCAATCCAAAAATAGCCAACGCTGCTAAAAAAAATTTAAAAAGGAATTTTGCTAATGAATTACACTCCTAGATTATAAAAGCTCTGTGCCTTAGCAGGGCAAGAAACTCTCCTAGAGAATGATTCATTAACAGAGCAGTTGCCAATATTATTCAATCAACAGACTACAGTCAACCCTTGATATTTCCCATGGACCATCATGTGGGCTAACATTGGTTGCATAAGGAGAGAAAAAAAAAATTCAGTGCAAATACTGGATATAACAGTGTATGTGTATCCATGCACACAAAGAAACTCTGAAATGATGTTTCCTTCCCACTTGGTTGTTGCTTCAAGATAAACATTTCAGTTCCTTCGTGATGAATATTTAACTCGGTATTTTTACTTCATGTACTTTGGCAGCCTATATTCAGTACAATTTACTACCACCAAAGTGAACAAATGCCAAAATACCAAACTAATAATAATAATAATAATAATAATTAATAAAAACCATATGCTGTGAATTTTGCAATGGTGCCAAAGAAAAATTCAATATTTCTTTATGGGAAGGGATATGCAAATTAACTTGAACATATGAAAAGTCAGATTCATTTAAGCTTCAGGCTGCCACCTTCTGGAAGGAGAGTGCCTATGGCCAGTGCCCAGTATGCTCTCTGCCAATCTGCTTAGGTTGGGAGGGTTGTTGTACCCAACTCCCTTCATGGTGAAGGGAAGGGCCAAGGTTAACTAGATGTGAGCTAATTGGTAGCTAATAAATCTTCAGTCATTCACAATTCCATCTTGGACTGAGCTGCCGATCTCATATATGTGACATAGACCTAGCTGGATTAGTTAGTTGTCAGGGCCAATTTTAACGAACCTCATTCTGGCTGGGTACTCTGTCCAGCACCAGCTTAGACTTGAAGGTCGGTGGGGAAGGGGGGTGGGGTGTAGCCATTATTTTTAGGAATGGTTTGGTCGCTCAGAGGTTTTCAGCACAGACCAAGTCTGGTACAGAGGGTCTCCATCTTCTGTTTGAGGGGGTCTAGCTGGGGACAGTAGTGGGATTCTGCTGGTATACCAAGCACCCCACTGCCCGGGCCGGCAGCATCCCTGACTGCTCTAGCCGCTGTGGTCTCAGACCTGGTCTTGAAGTCTCCTAAGCTTATTGTCTTGGGGGACTTCAATATGCATGCTGAAACCAGATTGCTTGGGGCAGAGCAGGAATTCATGGCCACCATGGGGCTGTCCCAGGTAGTAATGGGCCTGACACATAAGGAGGGGACATACTCTTGATTTAAATTTCTGCACTGACCTTGAGGCGGGGAGTACAATGATTGGGGAGTTTTCCCTTGCTATGGTCAGACCATTACCTCCTGTAAGCCTCCATTCTGGCACCCCTGCCTGATTGTAAGGGTGTAGGACCAAGTAAGATGGTCCGCCCCCGAAGACCCCCAGAAGGCTTCCGGAATGCTCTGGAGGAGATACCTGGTGACCTTAATGGTCACTCCATTGATGACCTTGCAGCCTTTTGGAACACCTCGCTGGCTGAGGTCATTGATCAGGTGGGCTCCCAGACATTGGCTCCTGGCATTTCGTCACTACAGGTCCCCATAGTTTACGGAGGACCTGGGGCAGTTGAAGCTCGAAGGGAGACAGTTAGAGTGACAGTGGTGTCGTACTTGCTACCAAGTCAACTGGTTGCAGCATAGAGCATTTTTGAGGACCTATGCTGTGGCTGTGAGGGAAGCAAAGAAATGGTTCTTTGATTTCCTGTTAGCATCCGCTCAGTCTTGTCCAGAGGAGCTGTTCTGGGTGGTGTGGGGGTTGGTTGGTCCCCCTTGGTTGGTCCTCCAGAGGCCTGGAACCAGATTCATCCAAGGCCCTCTGTGGCATGTCTTTAGCGTACTTTGTGGATAAAATTACACATATTGAACTCAACTTTGACTCCTCCATTTTAAATGCAGTGACAGAGTCAGTGGTTAGGAATCACCTGTCTGATCAGGTTTTGTGGGATGAATTTCAATTCGTAACGTCTGCCGAGGCGGCCAATTTCCTGGGATCTGTTTGGGCCGCAAGCCAGTCCTGATTGGTTAAGGCCTCCAGGGGGACACTGGGGCCAGTGCTGGTCAGGGTAGTTAACACTTCCCTTTGGGAGGGGAGAGTGCAGGATTGCCTCAAGGAGGTTGTGGTCCGGCTCCTCCTCAAGAAACCATCTCTCGATGTGGATGCTCTGGTGAGTTACCAGCTTGTCTCTAACCTTCCCTGGATCACACCGGTTTTCTTGATCCCATGCAGTCGGGCCTTCACCCAGGTTACAGCATGGTGACTATGTTGGTGGTCTTTGTCGAAAGTCTCCTAGTAGAGCTGGATAAGGGTCATATGACCCTACTAGTTCTACTGGATGTATGAGCAGGTTTTGATACCATAAACCATGAGATGTTGGTGACACACCTGCGGGAAATGCTGGGGTGGACAGAACGGTTTATAATGGTTCCGTTCTTATCTCGCTGGGAGATTACTGCGGGTGGTCCTACAGGACTGTACTTTGTCCCCTGGGGCTCTCTCATGTGGGGTCCCACTGAGTTCCATTCTGTCCCCTCTCTTGTTCAAAGTGTATATGAAGCCACTCGGTGAGGTTGTGCACAGCTGGTGAGTACGTTGTCATTGATACTCAGATGCCACCAAGCTGTACTTATATTTTCCATCTGACCCAGGCCCTGCGATCCCCTTGCTGTCCCAGTGTTTGGCTGCTGTGGGGAATTGGATGAGATCAAGCCGATTGCAGCTCAGTCCCAATAAGATGGAGCTGATCTGACCTTGACCCTACCTATCTGTGGAACCGCCTCACCCCTCCAGATTCTGGATCGGCCCCTGCTGTCATCTGGGGATGCCCGGCTTGAGGTCCCCTGTGTTTTTTGGGGGGCAACGCAGGAAAGGACGTTCTTGGTGGCTGCACCTCGGCTGTGGAAATCCCTTCAGGTGGAGGCCTGGCTGGCCCCGACTCTCCCCTCTTTTTGAAGAAGGTGTAAGACCTGGCTGTTCTGTCAGGCATTTGGTGGGGGAGAGGGGTGAGTGGGTGGGGGGAGTGGGTTAGGTTGTGGTGAGATATTTTTATTCTCCTTTAATGTTATTGTTTTTACTTTTTAACTTTATTGTTGATTTTAATGATTGTAAGCTGCCCTGAGCTGCCTGTGGCAGGAGGGGCGGGGGAATAAGTTATTGTAATAAATAATAAATAAATGTTGAGGGGGGGTTGGTGATCTGGGGGAGGGGAATACGTGTTATTGGGGATGTTTGCCCTCCATTGGCGCCTGGGGGTGATCCTGGACACCTGGATTTCCAGGTGTTGACTGTGGTCAGGTTGACTGTGGCCATGGGCGCCTTTCGCCAACTACACCTGGTGAGAAGGCTCCACCTATATGTGTCACTCAAACTAGGGATGGGCAAACAGAACGCGGTTCGGATGTTCGGACATTTGGTCGTTCAGTTCGAAACCCAAGTTCAGGTTCGATGGTTCGGTTGAGCCGAGTTCAGTTTGGCCAAACTTAGCCAAACATTCAAAATTGCACTATCGATACCGAAATCAAAATAAAAACGAACCAAATTTTTGGCCCTGAAAAGAGGTTTTCCCGCCGCCAAACTCATCTGAACATGACCGAACTGTTTGGTCGTTCAAGAGTTCGGTTCAGACATTCGGTTCGGACATCCAAACAGACCGAGTTCGGTCTGAACTCCAAACATCTGAACCGCGTTCGCCCATCTCCTTACGGGGACAGGTCACAGGGAGCACATTACACCAGTGCTCCAGGATCTGCACTGGCTGCTTATTGTCTTCCAGGCCTGATTCAAGGTGATGGTTTTGACCTTTAAGGCCCTAAACGGCCAGGGCCCTACTTACATGAAGAATCGCCTCACCCACTGGGACCCAAGGCAGTCCCTGCAGTCATCCAATAATGTCCTCTTGGGGCTTCTGTGATTTTGGCTGATCTGAACAAACAGGTGGACATTCTTGGTGGCTGTATCATTGCTTTGGAACGCCCTCCCCATGGAGGTCTGCCTCAGCCCAAATCTTCTCACTTTCCAATTCAGTTGTAAGACCTGACTCTTCTGTCAGGCATTTGGCAGGGAGCAGGTGGAGGGTGGGATGGGTTAGGGTTGGGTTTTTGCACATACCACTTTGATTTGATTTTATGCTGCTGTTATGATTTTACATGCATTTTTCGGTATTTATTTATATTTATATTACTGTTGTTTTTATTGAATGTGAGCTGCCCTGGGTCGCTTTGATGAGAGGGGCAGGATAGAAATGTTTTAAATAAATCAAATAACTAAATAAATGTTGTGGAGGATCAGGACAGGAAGCTTTGCTGGGGCTATTGGCCCCCTTGTGGAGCTTAATGGAAAGGACCCCTCACAAGATGGGTCCCAGGATCTCTCAGGATAGATGGGTCCCAGGATCTCTCAGGATATTTAGGCCCTGCTTCCTGCTGGGTTAAACAGTCAAGGCTTGTGCTGGCAGTGACAGAGCCAGCACCCACCCAGCCTTTCAGATGAGCACTGGCCCTGATCCAAAACTGTGCGGATCCCACATGGAGCAGCATGCATGCATGCACAGCCATGTGGAGCCACATTGCCGGCACATTATGCTGCGTGCACGTGCATGCATGTGGCTCCATGCAGCAATCTGCACAGCATTGGATTGTGGCCACTGTGAACACATGCTAGCTGCCATTATATTTAGGGCAGGGCAGAATTTTTTTTCCAGTAGCACTGATTGGCCATGGCTGCATCAAGGCTGAAACTCTCATCTTTCCCCCCAGTTCTGTCACCCTCCTAAGTGCTTCTTGAGCAATCAAAGGCACATTCAGCCCAGGTTGGTGTTATTGTTAAAGTTTCACATTTTGTCACATCTTTTGAGGAGGCCCAGCACAAAGGGCAGAAAAGCTGTGGTTATTTGGGACTGATACATGGAACAGGGATATGAGAGTAGTTATAGCAGGGGTGTGTGGGCAGATGTTATGGGAAATGCATCCCCCACAAATTTTCTCCCCCTGCAATTCTATAGATATTGGAAAAGAGCTTATGTAGGACCGTATCCACCACAAATTTTTCCCCAAATTTACTTCCATAAATGGAGGCTTCTCCTTAGGAGAGGAGGGAAGGGGCAGCAATTGAGGACATGGTCAGACTGTGACTTTAACTTCACATGGGGAATGATGGGTGAGGGCGCTACCTTGCAAGTCACTTGTGGGCCCCAGTTGGAGTCTGAATGATCAACCCTTCCTTAGGACTCTATGGATTTTGAAGAATTGCAGTCCTGGGGGGCAGTAGAAGGGGAACCCTCAGTATATCTTTGGGCGACCTCCTGGCAGGTGGGGAGTGTTAGTGTGTACTTTAGTGCATGGGACCATGGGCTGTGGCCTTGGTTAACCCATATCTTTGTCTGTACCTCTTTCTGTTAATCTGGGGACAATGTGCATGTGTCCATTCCCATTCTCAAGTGGAATTAGAGTGAATTTTGTGTAACAGCCCCCAGTGGTACAACTGAGCAGAAGTGGGGGCATTTGGGGTGAAAAGTCTTTCTTCCTATTTTGGGCCATTTCCTGAAAAATTCATGAGACTGGTTTATCCTTCACATCAAAGTAAGCAAAGTGCTACACTTGCTCAAAATGTCGAGCAAAATTTAAGTCAGAGACCAAAGTGCTCAAGATTAAACACAGTAGATTAAACCAGTCACCCAAGGCCATAAAATCAAGGGAGAATGTGAATTGCTTATCTGTTGCCTCTCCCAGCCTTTGCAATAAACTTCATGGAATATACAGAACCCTGTAGTTTCTGTGATTGCTGCCATTCTCACAGAAATTACCACTGGAAGTATGGAATTACAGCTTGAGTGAGAAACACTGTGAGCAGGGGACACTGTGAACACACCAGTGGAATGTCAGAACACAGTCTGGGATCAGCTCATGATACCTCACTAGAGAAAAGAAAAGGTCTGTTTGGTATTTTGTGTGGGGATCAATCTATCTATCCAGCATGCATCTTGGGAGTGTGTGCATTTGTGTGTGTGTTTGGGGGGGGGATCCAAACTGACTGGGTGTCTTTAGATGGACTAGCCCCAGACCTCACTGCTTCCTCCATGTGCAGCCCCACTAGGGGTGTGCATCTCATTTTCGTTTTTACAGTAACGATAACAAAATTTGTCATTTTCATTATAGTTATTACAATAATGAAAATGACAAATAATAATAACAAAAATAGAAACAGAAACAACATTTTGTTTTGAAATAAAGGGAAAACACTGAAAATGTATTTCCAGCTATAAGATTTCTGTTTCTTATTTGATTCTGATGAAACTCGGGGAGACTGTGCCCCCAATGGAGATCACTATGTTTACCAATTTTCAAAAGGAGTAGGTAAAGGGAACCAATTTTAGAAGCACTTGAATGTTGTGATTTTAAGAAAAGCTCCTTATACATTCATGACAAAAACTTCTTTATCTTTCATACACTTTGCATGGTACCTGCAAATATTATGTCTCTCCAAAGCTTAACATTCCTGCTTATTTTCAGAGAGATTGGTTAAATGGTCCTGATGGTATAAGACATTAACCTGAAAATACATTTCCAGCTGTAACATTTGTATTTTCCATCCTGTTTACAAGACATTTGGCATTAATGTATCACATACCTTCTTTGTCATCGCTGTCAAACTACAGGACAATTTGATAAAGGGACCCAATTTTATAAGCAATTGAATTTGTCCCCTCGAAGACCATTATTCAGATAAATAGCAGCACATGCAGTGCCAGTCAGAGGCAGGCACCTGGCATGGCAGGGGGAGGGAGGCTGTAGGAGGGAGGATGAGGAGTAACCCAAAAGACTGACATACATATTCACTGGCCAATTACTGCATACTTCCAGCTTTACAGACCAATCAGTAGTGCATTCGAGGTGGGCATAGAGGGCATCCCTCAGGCGGGCATAGAAATGACATAATTGGTATTTTGGTGTTAGAATCCCAGCAATCAGGAAACATAGTTTACACATCCAGGCTTACCAGTTATCATCACAATCACATCCTGCAGCACTGTGACAGAAGACATAATGGCTCTTTCCTAAACAGATGCTTCCAGCTTCCCAGTAACAAGTGGGGGAGAGATGTTGAGATGGTCACAGCACAGAATAAGGATATTTGGTTGACATTTCTGCTGTCCAATTGGCATCACAAACCGATCTTATACCACAGTGAGATGTAAGAGAATCCCTGGCATAAGCTCCTTCTCTGCATATGCTGTGCAGGCGTATACAATTGGAAAACTTTATCACATCTTTCTGATATTTGTCAGAGGTGATCATGAAAGTGTGATATACAGTCATGCCAAATTTCGGTTGGACTACAAAGATGTTACAGTCAGACATACATTTATAAGTTAATTGCTTATACCACCAGAACCCTTTATCCAATCCTTCTAAGTCTTGACAGTGATACTAATTATGGGAAGGGGTATAAATTTTCCATGTTTCATCTACATTAAATGTGAGGCAAACAAGTTACAGCTAAGAATGTATATGTAGATTTTTGCAAAATAATATAATTAAACTGCTTATAAAATCGGATTCCTTTATCCAATCTTTTTGAAATTTGGTACACCTAATTCCTTCCATTGGAAGTACAATTTATCCAAATTACAGCCAAATATAATTAATAATAAAAATGTTACAGCTGAAAATGTGTTTTTAGTTGAAACCAATGGAAAGCAAAAACAAAAGCATAAACGAAAACGACCTGGGAGACTATGTTGGTCATGAACTTACTGGGCAAGTCACTCTCTCATAGCCTCAGTTGCTATCAGAATGTGATCAGAGTAAACTAGATAAGGATTGTAAACCACAAAGAACAGTGAATGTGGCATAGAAATGAATAATATTTATAATAATATTTATTTATTGCTACTGTTATAACCAAAAAGTTGAAACAACATAATTGAAATTAAAAATAAAATGGAATAAAATAAATAAACAATAAACAGAGAGTAAAACTATCACATAATACAGTTTAATACAATTAAAACAAATTGCAATTAGAATCCACCAATCCACTGTTAATAAAGTGCCTCCTGATTGCAAATGCATGTGCCAGATTTGCCACCTTTTGTAGGAGAAAATCATGCTCTGAAACCAGTAAAAAACCAGTGAATATCCCAGTGCTCCTTGCCCTTCAAAATGGGGGTGAGAACCTTGTGCCTAATTTCATCTGAATGATTACACGCAAGCAAGTAACGAGGGAGATCCTCTACATGCCCAGATCCACATGTGCAAAACCTAAGTACATAAGGAGTACGATTTTATCTACCCTCCAACACACTAGAGGGCATCATTTGAAGAAATCAATAATAATAATAATAATAATAATAATTAATAATAGGATAGCATATTGAGAAACTCATTTGCATATTGCAGTTACTTTGTATAATTTATAATGCTCACATGACTTTGGTTTCCCATTTGCCGATTTGGATTGTTTTTTGCAGGACACACTGACACCTAGAAATATATGATTATTTATAACTCCCCATGTGGGGGGTGAAGTGCTGTTGAAAGATGTTCCATTCTTAAATCCCCATTTCCTTTGTCAAACCTCCTCCCTAAACCTATTTCTGTGGGCACCCTCAGCATTGTGACACATGCTAGCTATGACTGGGTGCTGAGTCACCTCTTCCACAGACTCAGTGACAATGATGAGTCGACAACTGAAGTACCTGCATTTGCGGCCTACACACGGGCTGGATGGTGGGTGCGATGTTGGTCAGTGGAACACTCCATCAGCTGCTTCCCCTCTACAGAAAATGCAAACAGCACAAGCTGGAATAAAATGACAGAATTTAAAAGGCAAAACACATGCACAACTGCACACACAGAACAGCAGTAGAATAGCAGCCAGCTGGCGAGTTCCTCGTCCCTTATGCCTTAAAATCCCCCTGTTTATTTTAGCATTACTCCAGCACACTTCACTCAGATATTCACAGGACCAAAAGTGCTTTTTCCTAGACCTGAAATGACTAGAAGGTTTTATATTCACAAATGTTGTTTGCATTATTCTGAATATCCAAATAAAAAATCCACAGTTCCAATGGATATTCACTAGGTATGGACTTTACCATTTACATTTCTGTTTTGTTTTCCATTGAAGTCAGTGGGAGCCTTTTCCCATAGAAGTCAATGGAAAAAGATCCTTGGGGTTTCTAAAACTAGTAAAGTGTCTACTAAAATCAAGTGTATTGTACTTGTCTGGCACTGGTATGCAGTGGGGGGGGATGGGGGCTTTTAGGGGCTGGGGGCTTTTAGTGGGTGGGGACTGATTTGCTTCTGCATGGCAATTGGCACTCTAACCTCCAATATCTGCCTCCCCGACCCCACCCCACCCCTGTCTCACCTCTGTTGCATCCTGAGATCAACTTTGCTTTCTGCTTGTCTCCAGCTGTCCTCTTCACCTACGGCTGAGGACAAGAAGAAAGCAATGTTGATCTTGGGATTCAGTGCAGGTGAGATGAGGCATCTGTGGGGTAGATGGGCTTGAGACCGACCAGGGAGGGGCAGCAGTAACCCAGGCTGGAAAGCGGACCTGGGAGACTGAGCTGAACATTAGAACAGCAGCGCTGCCAGAGCCCGGGTGAAATGTTTGCAGAAAAGAGCCAGTTTCAAGGAGGTGGTGGTGCAACCTCTGCTCAAGAAACCATTGCTTGACTTTGACTCCCCTACCAGCTATCGACCTGTCTCTAACCTTCCCCTATTAGAGAAGGTTATTGAAAGGGTAGTGGCTCGGTAGCTGCAGGGGCATCTTGATTGCATCCGTTTTCTTGATCCCTCTCAGTCCGGCTTCCATCCTGGGCATGGCACTGAGACTGCACTTGTGACTTTGGTAGATGACCTGAGCAAAGTATTGGATTGGGGTCATTCGACCCTGCTGATTTTGTTAGATCTGTCTGCTGTGTTTGATACCATTGATCATGAGATGTTGGTGACCCGCCTGAGGGACTGCGCAGGGGTGGGTGTGACTGTTCTTGAAGGGCTCCACTCTTTCCTGTCCAAAAGAAACCAGCTGCTGGTGCTCAGGGATTGTTTTTCATCATACCGAGACCTCTCATGTGGAGTCCCGCAGGGTTCTGTTTTGTGTCCTCGCCTGTTCAACATGTACATGCAGCCGCTTGGTGAGGTGATTAGGGGGTTTGGTGTGCGGAGTCATCAATACGCTAATTGCACCCAACTGTACGTCTCTTTTTCAACAGACCCAGGCTCAGTAGTCTTGGTGCTTACTCAGTGTTTGGCAGCTGTAGGGGATTGGCTGAGGGCTAATTGACTGAAGCTGAATCCTGACAAGATGGAGGTGATGTTAGTTGGTAAGGCGATGGAGTTGGTGGCCCCAATCATTGATGGGGTCTGTCATCCATTGGCCTCCCAGGTATGGAGTCTGGGAGTGCTCCTCGATGTGCAGCTCCACCTGGATTCCCAAGTGAAGGCTGTGGCGAGGAGTGCTTTCTGCCAGTTACATCTGGTGTGACGGCTTTGGTCATTTGTTTCAGACTCTGACCTGGCCACAGTCATTCATGATTTCATCACCTCTCAATTAGACTATTGTAACACATTCAACGTGGGGTTACCCATGGTGACAGCTTCGAAACTGCAGTTGGTGAAGAATGCAGTGACCCATCTCCTAGTGGGACTGGGCCACCAGGAGCATATTACACCAGTGCTCCTGTCTCTGCGCTGGCTGCCAGTGGTTTTCCAGGCCCAATTCAAGGTGTTGGCCTTGGCCTATAAAGCCCTGAACGGGCCCTGCTTGAGGTCCCCTGAGTTTTTTTGGGGGCCATGCAGGGTAGGGCATTCTCGGTGGCTGCACTGTGCCTGTGGAACTCCCTTCTGGTACAGGCCCAGCTGGCCCCAGACCTTCCCTCCTTTCAGAGAAGTTGTAAGACTTGGCTGTTCCACCAGGCGTTTGGAGGGGGAAAGGGGTAGCGGGCAGGGAGGGGTAGTGGGTGGGAGTGGGATGTGTTTCTCTGATTCCTCCTTTTTATGATTTATTTTAACTGTTTTTAACGATTGTAAGCCTCCCCGAGCTGCCTGTGGCAGGAGGGCTGGGGGTAATAAGTTTTTAAAATAAATAAATAAAAATTGACTGGGCTTCAATTAACAAGTGGGGAAAGATGCAGAGTGGTGGAGAGCAACAAACAGAGCCCAGCAGATGGCAAAGACACCTTTTTCATATTTAAATACTAAACAGAATTTTAGTATCTGCTGTTCAATTTAGTACTAATACTAATAATAGTAAAGTACCTACTTAAGTGTTGTTTAAGATTAATACTAAATTGGTATTCCAATTCCTAGTATTCACATATCCATTTTCCAGGTATTCCATTATAATTATTTCACTTATTGCAGTATTTTCTTTATTTTGATTTGACTATTTTAGTGTTTTGTTTACTTGTTTGGGCTGCTGTGCATGCACAAAAATGCTGAAATGAAGCTATTGAACTAACCAAAAAACTGAACCCAATGTAACCTAAATGGATATCCGATGAACAGAGACAGCCTTAGAATTTACAGGGCCCAGGGCAAAGATAAAATATGGGTGCCCTGAGTACCCCGGCCCCTTCTCCCACTTCTTTGGGAGCACTCTCTATGGAGCCCTAGAGGTGTCCATTCTTGGAATCTCACTGGAAGGGAGTGAGGGGTCCCATAACTTCTCTGGTGGAAACAGTGGCAAAAGAAGGACCCCCAGAAGTAGAGAGACTAGTGGGACTTAAAATAGTTGCCCAAGATCGCCCTCTGGTATGGCTGACCCTGCTGATGAAACACAAATGAATAGTGATTATTATTCATTTTGCTAGTTTTGGTTTGGGTAGCACAAATCTGACGGATTTGTTTGCTTGCATATTAATGATTATTATTTAATCATTATGTATTATTCATTCATACAGCACCAGCAATGTACCTGGCACTGCACATTATTAGAGACAAGTTACTACCCCTGACAGCTTACAATCTAGGAGAGATAAGGGAGAGGGGAGCATAGGGAGAGACAGGGATCAATTCACGAAGTTGAGAAGTCGTAGGTGCACTTGCTTAGTTTAGATAAAGGGAAGAAGGAGACCCTGAATGATTTCATTTTATATAAATATTAATTTCAGTTCTACTCACCCCCTCTTTCCATGTGCTATTGCAAACTTTACTGGGTGTTTTTACGCACACATTTCTCCTGCATGTTTCGTTACATCTTGAACTTTCTGTGTGTCTAAATCACTCACCCAGATCTTAAACATCCGGATCTTTGAACTTCTGCGTAGAGCTCCTCCAGATCTTTTGTGTGTAAAATGTTCTCCTAGTAAACTGCTTTGCTCCAGGCAGCAGTGGTCACTTGGTTTCCATGGCAGCCTGTCGAGTCAACAGCTGCAGCTACTTTAGGCTGCCTCAGGGCAGTGTTTCTGTGCAGAATGCATCCAGGAACTGCCTCAGGGCAGTGTGTGTGAAAAATGCATCTGGAACTTACTTGTGGACTTGTAAACTCAGAAGATTGAAAAATCTAGAACTTGAAGGTGTGTGTATAAATGCCCACTGTCACATTAGTAACGTCTTGATTCAGATCTGGCCACCATCATCCATGCCTTCATTACCTCAAGGCTAGATTACTGCAGTACGCTCTATATAGGGCTGCCCTTTATGACTGTTTGGAAGCTGCAGCTGGTGCAGAACACAGCAGTCCAGCTCCTTTTGGAGGTGGGTCACCATGAGCACATTACACCTGTGCTTTAAAGCCTACACTGGCTACTTACAGCTTTCCAGGCACAATTTTTGGTGCCGGTTTTGAAAGCCATCAGCCCGGGCTCCACCTACTTGAAGACTGCTTTTTCTACCGTGCTCCACCGCAACCCCTGCAGTCATCCGGGAGTGCTCTCTTTAGGGTACCACCTGCCAATCTTGTTCAGACAACAAAGGCCCACAGAGAGGCATTCTCAGTTGCAACCCCAGTATTTTTTGTAACTTCCTTCCCTCAGAGCTCTGTCAGTGCCTGGGCATATTCTGGAAGTAGTGCAAAACATTTCTTTTCGACAAAGCCTTTGGCAGGTGGGGATAGGGGTTGAGGTGGGTTTATTTTTTATGGAATTTTAATGTGTTCTGTTTTTTAAAATGTTGTAAGCTTCCCTGAGCCTTAGGGGAAGGGCAAAAGAAAGAAAGAAAGAAAGAAAGAAAGAAAGAAAGAAAGAAAGAAAGAAAGAAAGAAAGATCAATGCTTGGGCTCCACGTTCATCTACATATACTCCCTTATACTAGGCATCTTTTCCAGGAATGCCTTTCTCTTGCAAATGCAAACTCAACTATACTGCCGAGCTACTTCATTTAGTAAAGGCCTGAGCTTTCTTAAGAGAAAACTCAGACCTCACTCTGGGACTCAACTCCCAGGAAAGCATATAGCAATCATAAATATCAGGCCTATTTTGAATCTGAAGTACTGGTTACCATGTTCCTCTCAGTTAACGAACTGAGTAATGGAGTTTTGTGCACGTGAGGAAATACAATCAGCTCCACTCACTCGATCATCAGGATTGCTGCTTGCATGGGACAGAACTCTTGGAGCAGTTCTTTCCAGTGTTACAGTTCTGACTAAAGTCATCTCTCCGTTGATTGGGACAGTCATTTACTGGGGGTATCTATTCCAGTGGTTCTCAAACATTTTTGAACACACACTCTCCTTCCACTTGTCTGTGGTCATTGAGGCCCCTCCCACCACTACATATGCATATAACACACCTTGGTTGTTGTGTTCTCTCTCAACATCTCCCCCTTCCCACCCTCCTGTTGATTCCCCTCTCTCCCCCTTGCAACCCCATTATTTTGAAGAGTCTCCCTTGCGCAGTCACAGTGTGGAGCTAGGTGTTTGACAGATGTGGTCCTTCTTGTGCCCTCACCAGAACAACTTCCACACCCTCCCCTTGTAGGCCCACCTACCAGTTTGAGAGCCATTCATCTATATATCTCCCAAGGTGCTCCAGTAGGATTGTATCAATAAATAGATAAATCTGAAAGGGTACCACTGGAATGTTTATTAGGCAGGGTGGGGTCACATCCAAGAAGAGCAGGACAAGGAGTTTCTCCTGCCCTTTCTCCAACATGGCCCCACCCCTGCAGAGTGGCATGACACCACAGTATTTAACAGGGGTCCTGGTTGCACCAGAAAGTGGTGTGAGAGTTGTTTTGCCCCACCTTTTTCAATCATGACCATGGCCCTTACTGAGTGTCATGATGGCACACAGCTCTGAAAGAGCAAGGTAAAAATTAGCATTTGCAAATGCTCCCCCCCTCTCCCAACACATTCACTGGTGTCTATGCAAATACAATACATGGAATCCTTTTACTAGCTAGAAGGATAATTGTGGTTTAAACCCTGCACTGCAGCTGGCACAGGAGTGTAAGATTATTTATTTATTTATTTATTTATTTATTTATTTATTTATATCAAAATTTATATGCCGCCCCCTCCTACGTCAGGCATCTCGGGGCAGCTCACAATATTTTTAAAACATTTTAAAACATTAAAACAAACAGTAATAATTACAATTTTAAAAACAATATAAAACTCCGTACCCCCTTACCCTACCCTAACCAAACCCACCCACCCCATCTCCCTCGGGAAAGGCCTGGCAGAACAGCCAGGTCTTACATTGTCTGAAGAAAGAGGGGAGGTCGGTAGCCAAGCAGCTCTCCAACAAGAGGGAGTTCCACAGCTGCGGCGCAGCCACGGAGAATACCCTCCTCATAGTGGTCACCCGGGAAACCCAAGGGACCTTGAGGAGGGCATCCCCAGCCAACCGCAGGCGTCGCTCGAGGACCTGGAGGGTGAGGCGGTCCTGCAGATAGGTGGGGCCCAGGCCATTTAGGACTTAAAGGTCAACACCAACACCTTGAATTGGTCCCGGAAACCTACCGGCAGCCAGTGCAGAGAGTGAAGCACCTGTGTAATATGCTCGCATCAGTCTATCCCTGTCAAAAAACTGGTTGATGCATTTTGCACCAGCTGCAGCTTCCAAACCAGCACCAAGGGAAGCCCAACGCAGAGTGCATTGCAGTAATCCAGTCTCAAGGTAATAAGAGCATGGATGACTGCAGCCAGATCCGAGTCCGAGACATACGGCCTAAGGCAACGCACCAGATGTAACTGGCAAAATGCTCCCTTCACCACAGCTGCCACCTGGCCCTCCGGATGGAGCTGTGGGTCCAGGAGCACCCCCAGACTCCAGACCTGAGATACCAGGTGTGAGGATCACATCAGGGGATACCAGGGGACGGGGGCATGGGGGGGCACGGAAGCCCTCACTCACCCCAAAAAACGAGCTGCACCCAGCCCCGAGCCCTCCGACACAACTCCCGCCACCCCTCCAGACTGAGGCACTGGTGCTCCCAGAGCCGGTGCCCATGTAACACACACACAAGGACACACACCCTGACCACACGCCTCTCCTATGGCCGTACGCTGGTTCGGGGCTGAGGACATACTGCCGGTAGTGGAAGCCTCGCTCCTGGCTCCAGCCCCGCGGTGCTCACAGCACCTACAACACTGCTTGAACTAGAGCATAAAGGCAGCTCACTGCTGCCCTAGCCCTGCTGGTGATCGGTGCCTCCGTGCCCATGAGACTGGCCCCTTGCTTGCTGTGTGGAAGAACCTTGGTATGTGTGGAATTGGATTGAGTGCATTTGTCTGTGGTGCATGGGTGGGATGAGTGATTCTGAGAAATAGAGTAGCGTGGATCAGGTAAGTGTGTATCCTTGTGGGTGTCATCATACATCACTCTCCCTTGACCCTCCAGGTGTGTGTGCCCTTTCCCTTCTCCCCCCTTCCTGGGCTGGCACACCCCTCTTCTCATGCTTCCCTGATCACTCCTGTACCTTCTCCCATCCCCGAGTGGTAGTGTCCGGTGGCAGACTAAGGTGTGCATGCCTCCCAGTACCCTATGATGATCCAGGCTGGGGATTTATAATCCTATCTGCCCTATT
>QEPC01009204.1:965574-1008911 GCA_003113815.1 Sphenodon punctatus | reverse complement strand
GTTTTAGTCTGGCTTAATAGTTATTGTGAATTAAATGATCATGTCTGAATACCCTATTCCATTTTTGTTCAGTTCAGTGCATTTTTGTTAAATTCGCACTACAGAGTGGGTCAAACTTACCTTTGTGAGTGCGATGTCAAAGTAATCCGCACCCCAATAATGTGTGAAAGTGGTGGCAAATCGCATTGTCCTTTTCAGCACTGATATTCAGCGTCTGAATCCACGCGGAATGCAGAGTCCGATTTTCTCCTCTCCCCCCACCTGGATGCAGACAGTGTGACAGGAAGTGAGTAATGGTGGTTGGAAGTTTTTACAGCCAAGTGTGGTGAAGACCTCGATAGTGCACGAAGTATGATCGTCTGAAAGGTTTGGCGCGCATTAGGGCAGAAACAATAAAACGCATCTTTCGGAAGGTGAGAATGCGACCCATCATATTATCAAAAGCAATTTACTTTTAATCCGCACACCTTCTGCATGTCTGAATGGGCCCTTAGTAAGGAGGGAGAGGGGAAATGCTGGTTAGAAAGACACCTGGTTGCATTTATTTACATTAATCAGAGAATCTAACAGTGCTTATTTTAATTGGGTTTCTCATGATGTAAAAACCTTCAACCAATTCTATTTCAAAGTGACGATTAAAGGACTTTGAAATCCAGAATGGATGATAATTCTTTAAGGGAAAAACAGAAAAATAGATGATTATAACATCAACAGCAAGTCTTGCAAAGATAGCGTGTGGGGCTAGGAGAGGATGGCTCACCAGAAAAGGTCATTGAAAACCACTGATTTAGACTGTAATTTGCCTGAAGCACGGATCTTCTTTGTCCATGACACACCTGGAACAATGCTGGTACTATATAAATAGTAATCCCCTGGACTATTGAATGACATTCCCTCACAGCATTGACAATTTCAGTTACCCAGAAACACCATGCTTTCCAACAAAGAGGGCAGTTCAAGCATCCAGACACCAAACAGAGATGACAACAGTCTGGTACATGCTCATTATGGGCTGGACATGGCTACACAAAGCAAGTGGCTTTGGTCCCTCCCACCATGACAATCACGGAGAAGAGGAGTATAGTACACATGTATGTAACGGTCATCTCTTATCTTTCCCAAGGAGGTGGCCACAGTGCCAGCAGGGACTGTAGTCCACTTTGTCCTAGACATGGCTAATTTTTCAGATCACTTATCACGGCCTATTGGACCACAGTTTGGAAACCACTGCTCTAATACCACTGCTTTTCTCTGTATTGATGTTCGCTGTATTGAGGTGATCAAATTTCCAGATGATGCAAAGTTATTCAAGACAGTTAAGACCCAAGTGGACTGTGAAGAATTACAGGAGGAACTTGCAAGACTGAGCAACTAAATGACAGGTTATATTAAATGTTGACATGGACAAGGTGAAGAACATAGGGGAAAATAATCTGAACTATACATACACAATAGTGGGCTTTAAATTAGGAGTTACCACTCAGGAAAAGGATTTTAGAGTCTTTGGGTGCCTTTAGATGGGCAGCACCCCCAGCTCTGCTTCACCTCACACCCTGGAGGCCCAATCATCTAAAAGCAGGCAACCAAATGTGCAGAGGCACCCATAGTTTGGCATTTCATCAGTTTAAAAATAATGAGCTCAAAATAGTTTTAGTCTTCATCATTTTTGGTTCTAGTCTTCCTCAGCCCTTTGAAAATCTCACCCTTTTTTCCTAAAGGTAATTTCAGACGTTATGGGATCACAGTCAACCACCCTGAATCACAGTGGATTCAGGATGGTGACTGTGATCGTGTGAACATCTGTTTGAGCCCCACCAGATGTTCACCACAGTGAATTCCTGGAGAGGTTCAAAGCTAACCATGATCAGGAATGGGTTGAATGTAACGTCTGTTACCTCACCCCATTCCTGACCGTGGCCCAGATGGCGGTACGGGATCGGGCACAGTGGCCTGATTGGCTACTGCGCCCGCCCATCTCTCCCTGAGGGTGGGTGGCTGGTGGAGTGTGAGGGGCGGAGCTGAGAAGCCGCACATCGTGCCGTGCAGCCCCGCCCCCTCCCTGATTCCCCTCTGCAATCAGGCCGGCATGTCTAAAGGATGGCCGGTCTGATCACGGATTCAGCGTAGCAGGCCAAAAGGCCCATCACGTCTGAAATTACTCTAATGTGAGTTCTATAGTGTGTGACGCTGTACGCATCCTCTCCTACAAGAAATAGCCAGAAAAAGGAGTCAGGATTTTACTCATTATTTATCAGTCCCCCTAAGGGTTTCAGTCCTACCCAAAGTNCAAAAGGAGTCAGGATTTTACTCATTATTTATCAGTCCCCCTAAGGGTTTCAGTCCTACCCAAAGTTAAAATACCTCCCTAATATTCAATTTTTTTCAATTTATTGCGTGGCTGTTTAGCCATTGCAAAAATAAATAAAACAAAACAGAAATACAATGTACAATCAGCATAACACTTCTGCAAAATAAAAGGAATAAAATACCCAAAAGGGTGACCTCCCTAAAAGGAGAGTAGCTAGCCTGAAGACCAAGAGAGTTCAGAAGAGCCTGTGAGTACAAAGGCTGTAAACTGATAAAAGATTGTGTATAGAATAAAAGGACTACACAGTTAGGAAGAAAGGGCTGTTTTGGGAACGGTAACACTGGCTACAATAGTAATAAATGCCTGAGTCAGGAGTTCAAAAAAGCCAGGGGTAAGGGGCCTGGATCTATGGACACTGGGACTTTGGGTTGCTAGAGGGCTGATTCCTGGCCGGAGAAAAATTGTAACTGAATAAAGGCTTCAAAGTGAGAATAAATACCTTGTGGAGAGCTAATTTCCTATTGACTAATGTAGTAAAAGGCAAATCTGAGAGGATTCTTGCCCTATGATTCTTGCTCTGCCACAGGAGGTGCCTCCCGTTCTCTCACTCACTGATCCATTCACATGGTCTGTTGGTTTGCTCTTTATATATATTTCCTTTATGGCTTTTGACAAAAAATAAGGTTATGGATTCTGAATCTTTTTGTGAGTAAACATTCATCTACACTCATTCAGATTCCCACTGAAAACAGGCACTTCATCTCATGTTGTTGGTATTCATTGGGACCACCTATCAACACCATGGTTCTCAAGGCCTTCCCATGGCCTACCTGCATGCTTTATCCTGCAGCCGCTCTCTTGTCCTTATGGCTCAACTTTTAGTTATGCAACTCCTCAAATGTTTGGATTTTCAAGTCTTCTTTTCATCCCTCAGTAGACCCAAGCCCTACCGGCTGCTCCCACTCGAGCTTGCCATTTGATTGTCCAGTCAACTGTGGAGAACAGCATTCCAAGACTCAAATTCTGGAGACCAGTGAAGATATTCCAACTCAATGGCTTTACAGATGGGCCAGCTGAACAGCTTTGGCAAAGAACCCAAAAGCAAGGAGGAGAAAAAACCTTCACATTGGAGTTTCTTTTAGTTTGGTTATGCTAAATGAGCTTATGCTTATCCAAAATAATTGAGCAGAAAATTTGCTATGTATGAAAAGTCCATCAAAGCCCTATTGTAACATCCTCCAGAGAACACAGATGAATAGGAGAAAATAATCATTTATGGAAGTACAACGATTCCACAACTCCAAAGAACAATGGAGGGGGAAAAAATGTTCACTGCACAGAATTATAATGAAAACTTGCTATGAAAATTATTAAAAACTGGGCAAAAAGAAAATCCTCTGCAAAACTGATGTTATCAAGTTCAATTTAGTTCCAGTCACTCAACATGCTGAATTATCAGACTTTTATTATAACTAGTCAATAGTCTCAATAGCATTTCCCCCCTTCCTATGAGTTTATCATCAAATTTCTCAGACAAAGCGACGTAAGTTAAAATATAAGGTCTTCAGCACATTCTCACTAGATTTGCTTAGCCTCTGAGGTGATGAGAAGAAAACAGACTATTGTAAATTCTTTTGCAGCTGTATTTTATTTAGAATGCAATCAAGCAGGGGAAAATACGAGCTTGAAAATATCTCCTCTGTACGCTTCACAGCTAAGACAAGCATATCAGGAAAAATGTGTTTTTAGAGTGGCTCAATATTACACTCAGATTTAAGGAGTCAACAGCATCTCCACACAGCCCCTTTTGAAATACCTGTCCCTTAATTCAACCAAAAATTAGTGATGTGCGAGCGCGGTTCAGACGTTCGGTGTTCGACCCGAACTCAGCCTGTTCAGATGGCTGAACCCAACAGCCAAACTGAGCACCCAAAGCCCCGAACACTTTGGTCGCGTTCAGATGAGTTTGGGTAGGAAAAACAGGGCTGGAAGGCAAAGGGAGGGAGGGAGGGCAACTGAGGAGCAGACTTCCTGGCGCCGTGGTGGAGACGCTTGGACTAGCATTCAGTCTGCCCAATCATCATCCCTATTTTCCTCAGATCACTGGCTTTGCAGTCTGCAATTGGCCACGGGAGGTAACAAAAGTCATTGCCCTTTCTAACTCCTTCTGAGCTGCCACTGATCCTGTCAGCAGGCATTTTCAAAAGTCTACCTCTCCCAGCAGTTTGTGTTCTTCCCAATCGGTTGCTATCCTCCTCCTATTCCTCCTGTTTCACCCATCCCATACATTTACCTCCCTAGTTTCATTTATTTAAATTAGATTAGATAGATTTAGGTGATATTTTTATATTTTAACCCTCCCTGTGGTCTTTCTCCCTACCCTTCATTGAATCCTTCCCTCCTCCCTGTATATATTCCATCCCTGATTCCCTTCTCCTGTTTTTGGATTTATTTAGAGTAGGATTAGATTGATTTAGGTTTCATTTCAGTTTTGTACCCCTTCCTGTGTTGTTTTCTGTGAGCTGTCTGTGTGAGCTACCCATCCCTCTGTGTGTGTGTGTGTGTGTGTGTGTGTGTTTATATATATACAAACTATAGTTACTATAGATAGATAGTTGTAGGAGTTAGCTTAGTTATAGAGATAGATAGAGATAGTGTGTAGTGATTTAGTTTTAATATTTTATAGTGTGTTTGTAGGACTAGGCCTTTGTAGATATTAGATAATATTCCATTTAGTACCATAGGTTTTAGAATAGTTAATAGCAGTTAGAGTTAGGTAGATATATATAATATTAGACTACAAATTTGAATACATAAATAAAAATAAAAATAAAATCTTCCTATGAATTATTTGGGTGGGAGAAATGGAGAAGGGAAGCAGGAGAGGCCGGTCTGCTGCCTGTAAGGCAGGGAATGGGGCACGTGGCAGAGGTGGCAGGGGCTATGCCAGCAGAGTGACAGCAGATTTAAGCAGCAGCCCAAGCCCTTCATCATGCCCCAAAATGCACACGCCTGATTTTGGCAGTCCGGCTTCAGAGGCTCCCAGCAGTGGCACTAGGAGTGTGGTTCGGCAGCGCCTCCTGCCAGCGTCCTTCACTGCCACGCAGGGCACTGGAAGGCCGGTATTCCAGGACGCTGTGTCTGTCTCTGCTGCGGCTGCAGGAGCAGGTGCAGGTGCTTCAGGGTCGGATGTTCCTCCATGGCCAACAATGTCCCCGAACCCCCATTGTTGAGATGATCCCCAGCAGTCCATGGCTGGTGGATCCCACCCCGGCTGCTGGAGGCAGGACCTGATCCCCGGGCAATGGCAGCAGGGAGAGGATCAGAAGCAGCAGCAGCAGCAGCAGCAGCAGCAGCAGCACCACCACCTATACGGGGCACAGTGAGTGTGGCAGCAGTATTGTGGGCAGTCCATCTGCTTCAGGGTCCCAGTACTCCCCTTTGCGGGGGGACATCACTCTGATAGGGGACAGCGAGGCAGGCACTAGTCATGCAGAGGAGATGTCTGGTGCTGAGGTGATGGCTGTCCCTCCAAGAGCTGTGTCACCACCATATTCTTCCCCTCCCAGGAACCCTGTCAGTGGTGAGTCATCTGGTGTGGGACAGAAGGCAGGAGGGGGAAAAAGATCCTCTGTCTCAGTGTATTTTAAGTTGGTGCGGGCGGATGAACCCAGGGAGGTGCAGTGCACTTTGTGCCAGAAGGTGGTGAAGCATGGGCATGTGCTCACCAACCTTGGCACAACTGCCATGGTGAGGCACCTGAAGGGATACCATAGCACTGTGCTGCTAAGCAGGCAGACAGGGGCAGTGGATGCCAGTGGGTTCCCGACTGCAGTGGCTAGTCATCAGCCTCTATCAGCGGGCAAGCGTCCTGCTTGAACAGCTGTCTCTACCAGCAGGAACGGTATCGGTGCTAGGGGGAGGAGCAGCAGCAGCATCAGAAACAGCAGCAGCATCAGTGCACCATGGAGGAGCGGCAGCTGCCATGTCTATTGGCAGCTGCAGAACGTGGAGGGTGGCGTGGCTTTCAATGGAAAGCCATGGGGATATTGGGAGAAATGATCGCACTGGATGGGAAGTCCTTCTTGGTAGTCAGGGACATGGGGTTTAGGTACCTGATTGGCTTCCTGGCCCCCCCAGTTTAAGCTTCCCTCGCACACCACCCTCAGTCCGCAGGTGGTGCCAGCCCTGTAACAGGCTTTAAAGGAGCGGGTGAGGGAGCAGCTGACAAGGGCTGGGGTGCCACCGTCCACTTCATCACAGACCTGTGGTCGAGCAGGAACATGCAACATGCCTTCCTGGCAGTGACGGCGCACTGGTGGCAGGACTTGGCAGTGGCAGGTGAGGTCTCGAAGCAGGGTATAGGTGGGCCCTACGTCAAGCGGAACTCATGGATGACCCTCACATTGCTCGGAACATTGAGTAAGCCCTGACCACCATGGTGAGGGAGTGGGTCACACCAGGTGCACCCTTCACCAAGGGGTGTGTGGTGATGGACAATGCGGCCAACATACTGAGGGCAGTCCGCGAGGGGGGCTTCACCAGCATCCCTTGCACCACACACACCCTTCACCTGGTGGTCACAGATGCTCTGGGTTTGGGAGAGAAGGGGATTGGGTCAGGCACCCTTATCTCCCTGATCGAGCAGTGGAGGAAGCTGGCCGGTTTCTTTAATCGGACCATGAAGGGCAGCGACCTCCTCCGAGCGAACCAGGCAGAGCAAGACTCCCCAGTGTACCAGCTGGCAAAGAATGTGTCCACACAGTGGAATTTGACCTTCCTGATGCTCGAGCACCTTCTCGATCAGAAAGCCACCTTGCATCAGGTTCAACTGGTGACAGACAACGGGGCACCTCCAGGGTATGATGGGGTGGAATTGGAGATCCTGGCACACACAGTCTTCATGCTCAGACCATTCCTGGCCATGATGGAGATGATCAGCTCCTCCATGGCCACCATTAGCCAGGTGACCCCTGAGTCTCCTCAGGAGGCTGGAGGAGATTCTGCAGGGGAAGGATTGTGGACCTCAGGGCAGGAAGCTGGCGGATGAGGTGACTGTCCTGGTGCGGCAGCTGAAGGCAGGGCTGAAGGTGCGGTTCGATGAGCTCCTGCAGTGGGAGGAATGTGTTTTGGCAACCATTCTGGACCCCAGGGTCAAGGGCAGCATGGCACACCAGACACAGGTCTATGGCCACTGGAAGGGTGAACTGGTGGAGAGGGTGGCCGACAGAGGGGACTCTGGAGAGTGCGCGGCAGCAGAAGCAGGATGCCCCTGGGGATGGTGGGAGTGGGAGAAGCCAGCCCTTTCAGCCTCCGGGGTCTATACCTGCCCCCAGCCCTAGCAGTAGCAACACCAGCATGCCATTCCATGCCAGGGGCAGTCTTGGGATAGGGCTCCTCCTCAATCTGGGCTGCTGCTGCTGAGGTGATGTCCCTCCCTCCCAATGCCCAGCACCCATCCTGCCTCTCTTTCTCTCTGACTAGATGGCCTCGGCTGGCCTATCTGACTGACCTCATGATGCCAGTTGGCATTGGGAAGCTGTAAACCTGCCAACTGGCCACTGGATAGACAATCTCGGCCCACCTATCTGACTGGCTATCTGTCTCATGTGCTGTACAGTCTTCGCCAGCCTATCTGAGTGCCCTGCCAAGGTCCCAGCCTGCCTTCCCTACTGCTTCTCATTCATGTCTGCCCACCTGCCCAGGTTGCCAAGATCAAAGCCTGCCTCAGTCTATCTTCTGCTCAGGCCATGATGTCTGTCTGCCCACCCACATGGCCAAGATCATAGCCTGCCTCAGTCTGCCTTCCGATGCTCATGCCATGCTGCCTGTCTGCCCGCCTGCCCAGGTGGCCTAGATCAAAGCCTGCCTCAGTCAGCCTTCCAATGCTCATGCCACGCTGCCTGTCTGCCCGCCAGCCCACCCAAGTGGCCAAGATCAAAGCCTGACTCAGCCTGCCTTCTGATGCTCATGCCACGCTGCCTGTCTGCCCGCCCACCCAGGTGGCCAAGATCAAACCCTGCCTCCGTATGCCTTCTGCTCATGCAATGCTGCCTGTCTGCCCACCTGCCCAAGTGGCTAAGATCAAAACCTGCCTCAGCCAGCCTTCTGATGCTCATGCCACCCTGGCTGCCTGTCTGCCTGCCCATCCAAGTGACCAAGATCAAACCCTGCCTCAGCAAGTCTTCCCATGCTCATGCCACACTGCCCGTTTGCCCGCCCACCAAGGTGGCCAAGATCAAACCCTGCCACAGCCAGTCTTCCCATTCTTATGCCACGCTGTCTGTCTACCCACCCGCCCAGGTTGCCAAGATCAAACCCTGCCTCAGTCTGCCTTCCCATGCTAATGCTATGCTGCCTGTCTGTCCGCCCAACATTGGTAAAAAATTAGTTAGATCCACAGAAATTTGCAAACTTTATACAAACAACAGAAGGCAAATTAAAAGAATTAGAAAAGGAGATTAAAGATTTTAAAAAGGCAAAATTTGAGAGAGATCATTTAGATTACATGAATATTAGGGTCTATCTATGGGATGGGATGAGAAGGAGACCCATTAGAGGGACTATACCTCCGGGTATGAGCTCTGACTCTTCCCTCTCTTCAGACACTTCAGGATCAGGTCCCATAGAAGAACGAGGATATTTTTTGAGAAGGGACAGAGTACGCAGGGAACCCAGGAGAGAGCAATCCAGGCAACCTGATTGGAGGAGAAACAGGAGTTGAATGTTTACAACTTGTCTAAACGAGCATTATCTGTAATTGAATTAAAAGTTTTGCAAAAAGGGCTGACCTTCGTACCTACAAACTTGTATAATCGATATATTATGCAGAAAGAAATTTTCCAATTGCTTAGGACTATTTGTTTGCGTAGTTTCTTCGAAGGGAGCCCCTTTGAGAAAGAGAAAGGTCCCTGTATTTTGAAATCAACTTTTTTCCCCAAAACTAATATCGATAGGGCGATTCCAGTGTTTGAACAAAAGATTTTGAATTCAATACGGGAATTAGAGGATAGGATACCAAGATATAGGAGGTATAACTTAACGAAGGCAGAATGGCAGGCAGTTCAGAAATTAGCACATGATAAGACTATCGTCATAAAAAGTGCGGATAAAGGAGGTGGGGTAGTTGTGCTGGACTATTCCCAGTACAAAACAGGATGTTTGGAATGATTATCTGTACAGACGGATTACCAACCCCTTAATGAGGATCCAACTAGTTCACTTTTGGATAGGATACAATCAATTCTTAAAATAGCTATGGAACAAGAATTTATTACTAATAAGGAATTTAAGTTCCTGTTCAATGATGCACCACGAACCCCCAGATTTTATGGACTTCCAAAAATTCATAAAGGTTTTTCTCCCTTGGAATATAGACCAATTATCTCTTGGACTGGGTCTTGCCTGGAACCATTGGCAAAATACTTGGTTTACTTTTTAAAACCTTTTGTGAGCAAGGTTACTTCATATGTTAAGGACACTAGACATTTCCTCCGAATTGTGGAAACTTTTGGGAGTGTCTCTGATTGGTGTCTTTGTATATTAAAGCTCTATACACCAATATCCCCCATGACGAGGTCTTGGACACCTTGACAAAATATCTTGATATGCGATCTTCAAAAGCCCCTCCAACAAAATTTCTTTTGGAAATAGGTCAAATAATTCTGCGAGATAATTTATTTGAATTTGCAGGGAGCTTTTACTTACAGGTAAAAGGGATCGCCATGGGGAGTAATATCTCTGCAGAACTTGCAATCTTATTCATGAGTCTATGGGAGAATAAATGTATATATGATAGGGGTATTAATCCTTTTGTAGATAATATTATCCTGTGGAAGCGCTATATTGACAATGTTTTGGTTTTGTGGCAGGGGACGGAGAAGCGTCTCCTAGAATTTAGTTGTTGGATTAATAGCTTACATGCTACTATTAAGTTCATTTTGAAATATGACTACTGCAAAATCAGCTTTCTGGATCTTTGAGTAGAAAAATTGAATCAGACTTTAATTACTTCCACATTTAGAAAACCTACTGCAGAAATTACATATTTGTTATATTCAAGTCACCACCCTAAACATCTTTTACATAGTATTCCATATAGTCAGTTTCTTAGACTTAGAAGAAATTGTTCTAGAGAGGAAACCTTTAAAAAGGAAGCCCAGGCCATGACAAAGCGGTTTTTGGGACGTCAGTACCCACTTGACACTTTGGAAAGGAGTTATAGCAGGACAGTACAAGTTACACGAACTTCTCTTCTGTCAGAACAATCAGGGAGAGGGTTGGATAAGGCAGAGTCTCGAGTTGTGTATGTTTCTACCTATAATACACAAATGCCTCAGTTGAAACAAATTATTTTGAAACACTAGTAACCTCTTAGTACGAGCACAGTTAACCACCCATGCACAGGAAGATCGGCACGATTCCTCAGTTGCTGGGAATTTTCCCTGTGGAAAATATTTAAATTGTGCATTTAGTCTTAAGACTCAGTCCTTTAAAGATCATCATGGGAAAGTTTATTTTATCACGAACTATATAGACTGCGCCACGATAGGGATAGTATATGTTATTGCATGCCCCTGTCAGAAACTCTATGTAGGCAAAACATCTAAGAGTCTGAGGGTGCGTATGAATGAACATAGGAGCAGATTGAAGAATCGCTCCCTTGCAGCCCCTTTGGTGGAGCATTATAATCGGATGCACGCAGGGTTAACGGAATTTTCCTTTTGGGGGATTGAAAGGGTGATTCCTGTAACTAATACTTTGGCATTAACAACGCGTGAGAGTTATTGGATAATTACACTTGATACCATACAGCCCCATGGGCTTAATGACCTTCTTGATTGCACCTTTTGAATGAGACTAGAGCCACCTGACTTGAGTCTCTATTTAGAGAGAGCCTTTAAAAACTAACCTTTCGGCTGTTGGGAACCAAACATGCAATCGGAGGCCCACCATTTTTTTACCTGAGCCTTTGGTTGTTTCAGTCTTGGGGTGTCGATTATATCTAGATTTTTAAAAGAATGAATGAAGTTTGGTGGTGCTCCCATTTCAGGTATGAAAATTTGGCCATGGGAAGGGTAAATATTACCTGTGTGATACAGTTGCCCTAGTCCCTTTTCTCCTTTATATCTCTCTTCCTTTCCCCCTTTTCTTTTCTTTTGTAGAGTATAAAGCCTGAAATTAGGGAGCAGATTTGTTATCCAAGGGCTACCTTGGCGGCTACTCTTTGAATAATTATTTTGTAATCAGGTAATTGGAAATTAGTGTGTTTGATGTAAGATCCCTTAACATTAATATTTTGTGGTGTTTGACTTATTAGTTTAACAGTAATGTGTAATATAATGTTCCTTCATTTATTACCTTTTCTGCGTTGTCATGAATTGTTTGTAGATATATAATCTAAAAGGCTCTTCAGAATGACCTTCTGGCAACTATAGATATTTGGAAATGTATAAAATTTTCCCCTGAAGAAGCTGGTATTTCCAGCAAAACGATCATCGGGACTGGAGATTTCTGCATTTGTGAACCTGGGACCTAGAACCTGGGATTTGGGATTTCTTCACATGTAGATTTGGGACTTTGATTTTTTTGTATCTGATTCCTTGACTATGATATAGGAGTATCTGTCTTTAGAATAATATTATTATTATGGTTTTTTGTATGAATCTCGTATCTAAGAATACTCTATAAGCTTTGCTTTGGAGATTGTTCCATGAAATATATTATTATTAATTTTTTTCTAAAATTGCTCTCATTTATTGCATTGAATGTGTAGTTGTATACTTGGTCTGATAAGGAGCAGAGCGTTGGTGTTGTTTTTTACCTCTGATTTCTGTGGCATGTGTTCTGCTACTGGGCAATCCAATATCTGTTGCTGCTGCCAATGCTACCTCTGCTGTCTGTGCCACAGGTTCTGTGCCCTGGCAACCCACTGTCCACTTCTTCTGCCTCTGCTGTGCCATGGGTACTGTGTCCGGCAATCCAATGTCTGCTACTGGGTGGCCATCTGATTCACTATGGGGCAAGGCTTGACCAATTGGCAGAATAGTTTGTTGAGATCCAGAGAGTAGGATGCAAGCCTGAAACGCCCCGCCAAGTATGGGTGCCAGCCACTGAGCCCTGGCTGGGTCTCTGCTACTGCTCCGCCAATGCCAGCCAGGCTACCACACCCGGCTGAGGAGTGGGGCAAGCCACCAAGCCCTGGCCAGACCTCTGCTGCTGCTCTACTGATGTCAGCCAGTCTGCAATGCCCGACCAAGCAGGGGTGCCAGCCACCAAGCCATGGTCGGGCCCCTGCAGCCGCTTCACTGATACCAGCCTGCAATTCCTGGCCAAGTAGGGGTGCCGGTCACTCCAGCACTAGGACCCACCATCAGGGTTCCGGGGCCTATGTTGCAGGCAGGGAGGGATGTTGTTCCACTTGTCTGTAAGTGTCCCACATCAAGGCCAGCCAGCCTACAATGCCCAGCCAAGTAGGCTTGCCAGCCACCGAACCCTGGCAGGGCCTCTGCCGCTGCTCCGCCGATGCCAGCCAGCCTGCAATGCCCATCCGAGCAGGGGTTCCAGCCACCGAGCCCTGTCTGGGACTCTGCTGCTGCTCCACGAATGCCAGCCAGCCTGTAATGCCCGGCTGAGTAGGGGTGCCAGCTGCAGTTACTGTACCCAGACAATCCAATGTCTGCTGCTGCTTCTGCTACTGCACATCAGCCATTTTATCACCCCCTCTTGTAGATGGGCATAGCTCGGATGAGTGCGCTGGTGGACGGGGGCTGGGTGTCCACGAGAGTCACCACCTGACAAGGGTTGCCCAATTTGCAGAAGAGCTTCTTGAGTTCAGTCAAGTGGGATGCCAGCCTGCATTGCCTGGCCAATTAGCAGTGCCAGCCACTGAGTCCTGGCCAGGCCTCTGCCTCTGCTCCACCGATACCAGCCAGCCTGCAACGCCCAGCCAAGCAGGGGTGCCAGGCACCAAGCCCTGGCCGGGCCTCTGCCTCTGCTCCGCCGATGCCTGGATGGCAGTCTGCAATGCCCAACCAAGTAGGGGTGCCAACCATTCCAGTCCCAGGACTCACCATCAGGGCTCTGGGCCATCATTCCGCTCACGGGGAGCTGTCATTCCACTTCATCTAGAAGCTGTCACTCTTGTCCCAGAACCCACCATCAGGGTTCTGGGGATGTCATTGTGATGATGGGGAGCCATCATTCCACTTCATCTAGAAGCTGCCACTCTAGTCCCAGGACCCACCAGCAGGGTTATGGGGCCAACTTTACAGGCACAAGGGGCTGTCCATCCACATAATCTAGAAACTGCCAATCTAATCCCAGGACCCACCATCAGGTTTCTGGGGACATCATTCTGCTCACAGGGAGCTGTCATTCTACCACTTCAAGAAGCAGCCAGCCACTCCAGCCCCAGGACCCACCATTAGGGTTCTGCGACCTACATTACAGGCATGGGGGGCTGTCCATATACATCATCTAGAAGCTGCCACTCTAGTCCCAGGACCCAACATCAGGTTTCTGGGGACATCATTCCACTCATGGGGAGCTGTCATTCTACCACTTCAAGAAGCAGTCAGCCACTCCAGCCCCATGAGCCACCGTCAGGGTTCTGGGGCCTACCTTTGAGGCAGGGAGGGCTGTCATTCCACTTCATTGTCTGCACTGATCCCTGGCAGCCTGCAATGCCCGGCCAAGCAGGGGTGCCAACCACCAAGCCCTGGCCGGGCCTCTGCCGCTGCTCCACTGATGCCAGCCTGCAATGCCAGGACAAGTAGGGGTGCTGGCCACCAAGCCCTGACCTGGCCTCTGCCACCACTCCACTGATGTCAGCCTGAAATGCCCGGCCCCCTATGGGTGCCAGCCACCAAGCCCCAAGCCTTTCTGGTCTCTGCTGCTGCTGGGTCTCCAACGGCCAGCCCTCGCATCAGGGGCACCCCCAGGGGCCAAAGGGAAAGCCTGCCTGCCTGGGCACCCTGGGGTGCCAAGTGTCAAGCCTTCCTGGTCTCTGCTGCTGCTGCTGCTGCTGCTGCTGCTGCTGCTGGGTCTCCAACAGCCAGCCCTTGCATCAGGGGCACCCCCAGGGCCCAAAGGGAAAGCCTGCCTGCCTGGGCACCCTGGGGTGCCAAGTGTCAAGCCTTCCTGATCTCTTCTGCTGCTGCTGGGTCTCCGAAAGCAAGCCCTGCCACCAGGGGCACCCCCAGAGGCCAAGCACCGAGCCTGCCTGCCCGGGCAACCCGGGGTGCCAAGCGCCAAGCCTTCCCAGTCTATGATGTTGCTTCTGGGTCTCCAAAGGCCTGTCATGCCACCATGGGCCCTCCTGGGGGTCTCTGGAGTGCCCCAAGCCTCCCAACAGCATCAAACTCTCCCAAACGTTTGAGGGGGTCCAAACTCCACCGGACCAAACCCATGAACCAGAACTAAGGTTTTAGTCTGAACAGCTGAACAGCCAAACTCTGTCCAGTTCACACATCCCTACCAAAACCTTATATCTGCACACCAACTGCATAGAAACAGGAGCTTTCACGTGCATTACTTACTGCTTTATGAATAAGCAAATCATTTTCATCTCCAATTCTATTAATTTTTTTTAAAAAGAACTAGGTTGGATATGTGGTTCAAAGTTTCATGGATCATGAAATTTAAACTTTTATTATTGGTCTCAATGCAAAAAATCTTCAACTAGGCTGATACATCTAGAGCCATCACAAGGACATTGAGAAAATGGCCCCAAGCCTTTTGACTTTTCGGCGGAACTGTAAGACCTGGCTGTTTGCCCAGGCCTTTGGGAGGGAGGGGGGGGGTGATTTTTAATCCCCCACCTGTATATTTATTTTTATACCACCAGCTTTATTGATATGTTTTATGATTGTATTTTAAATGTTTTAAAATGTTTTTTATTGTTGTTAACCGCCCCGAGCTGCTGTGCAGGATGGGGCGGTATAGAAATCTAATAAATGAATGAATGAATGAATGAAAATACTGTTCTCCGATCACTTGCACTTTCAGTACTGTAATTTCATTCCAGTAGCAGCTCTCATTCAGGTTGCCCCAAACCACTTAATGAAACTAGAGCTGAAACAAGTATTCACAGGTAATATTTATTTATATATTTCATTTTTTATCCCATCCTGTAAATGGGATAAAATGTACCTAAATAAATAATTCTGTTTGGCCGGCCAAGATGATCATACCAAGATGATCAAAGGAATGGATGATTTACCCTATGAGATGAGGCTGAAGGAGTTTGGCTTATTTAGCCTATCAACAAGAAGGTTGAGGGGAGATATTTTATTTATTTTAATTTTATTTTATTTTAGTATTTCTATGCTGCCCCCTCAGGCACAGCATCTCGGGGAGGCTAGCAACATTTTAAAACAACGAATATAATAAAATTTAACATTTAAAATAACCCAACAGTAAAATCAATACAAACCCACCCTAGTCCAACCCACCTATCCCATCTCCCTTGGCAAAGGCCCAGCGGGACAGCCAGGTCTTACACTGTCTATGGAAAGAGGGGAGGTCTACAGCTAGGTGGACCTCCAACAAGAGGGAGTTTCACAGCCATGGAGTATCTACTGAGAATGCTCTCCTCATGGTCAACACTGAGGAAACCCGAGGAACCTCAAGGAGGGCGCCCCCTGCTGACCGCAGAAACTGATCCAGAATCTGGAGGGTGAGGCGGTCCTGCACATAAGTGGGGCCCAGGCCATTTAGGACTTTAAAGGTCAAAAGCAACACCTTGAATTGGGCCTGGAAGACTATTGACAGTCAGTGCAGAGAATGGAGCACCGGAGTAATATGCTCGCGATGACTCATCCCCTTAAGGAGATGGGCCACCACATTTTGCAACAGCTGCAGTCTGTGAACCATCACCAAGGGTAGCCCTCATAAAGTACCTTACAGTAGTCCAGTCTCGAGGTAATAAAAGCATGGATGATCGTGGCAAGGTCTAAGTCCAAGACGTATGGCCTAAGCTGTCATGCCAGGTGTAATTGGAGAAATGCACCCTTCGCCAGTCGCCACCTGGGCATCCAGGCAAGGCTGCAGTACTAGGAACACCCCCAGACTACAGACCTGAGATACAAGGGGAGGACGGACCCCATCAATAATGGGGAACATCAGTCCCCCAGCTTTCCCCATAACCATCACCTCCATCTTGTCAGGATTCATCTTCAAGTGGCTTGCCCTCATCCAGTCCCCCACCACTGTCAAACATCGGGTAAGCACCCAATATGATTACATTGTATAAATATGTCAGGGGAGTTAACACAATAGAAGGAGAAAAATTGTTCAAACTAAAAGTGAGTGTGGGTACAAGAACTAATGGATACAATCTGGTTATCTATAAGTGATGCTGGAAATTAGAAGGTTTTTAACAATTAGAGCAGTGAACTACTGGAATAAGCTTCCAGGTGCAGTTGGGGGAGCAAGGAATCTGAACGGCTTCAAAAGGGAGTTGGATAAATTTATGGTGTATATCTTGTGAGGCATTTTTGTTATTTAATAGTGCAGGATGAAGTGCGTTTTTTTCTCCCAGCAATACATGTTGTTGTCCCCCATCACCCTTTCTTCCTGTATCATCCAAAGTTATCTGCGGCTGGAGATGAGACTCTTGGGGCACTGTGAAATCTGGGTACTATATTGTAGATCAAGTGCCTTGCTGGTAGGGCCTGTGCACATGCTCAAGGTTTAACTAATCACCCTATTTGGGATCAAGAAGGAATTTTCCCTCTGGGAAGATTGGCAGTTGACTGAAATGTTTTTCACCTTCCCCTGCTGTATGGGTGTGGCACACCTGTTTAGGACATCTGGATCTTTCTTTTTTTATTTTAAAAAAATATTTCTTTATTTCAGACATCAGTGTGTTCTGGTTGGTCCTGGTCTCTACTGGTAGCTATTGGTGGGATTTCTTAGTACAGATGATTGGGGCATGGCAGATCCTGCAGTGGTGCAGCAGGCTGGACTAGATGACCTCTGAGGTGCCTTCCAGCTTTGTGATTCTAGGACTTCAAAATCCCAGGAAAAAGTGGTTAAAGCCAATAATAATAATAATCTCTATTTCTTGCTATAACCTCCAGGTACGTGGGTCTCACCTCATGGCATCCACCCAAATGCCTGAGGGAGGTGCCCACACACCTGCTGGTAGTAAATCCACTACTTGTTAAAGCTCTAGTTTACAGGAAATTCTTATACAACATTAAGTACACTTGCCCTACTGCTCAGTTATTGTGCTTGACGAACAAACATGACTCTTGGAACAAAGAGAGTCGAACAGATGTCATCCACTATTTGTAAGGAAGTCCTTGAACAAACACAGAGAAGGGATGACTTTCCAGCAGCCACCAAAAGGAGGCTCCTCCAAAAGGAGGTTTCCTCCTTTGGTCATAACTGGCCAAATTGAAGTACTTTTGGAGTGAGTTCCAAGAGTGCTGGCAAGGACAAAGATTTCAGAATCAAAAAGCAATGACTCTCTGGTAGAATAGGTGCAGCTGATTCTGAAAGGAAGGAGTAGTTCTGAAACTAAGTTGGCAACTGTCATGTGCTGTGTAACTGCATATAGTAAATGTACTTGCAAGTGGTCTCCTCACTAGTGATTTCTCCATCACTGAATCTGGTCTTTGAACCGAAACTTTCCCCTACTCAGTACAAATTCAGTCCTACAAGGCCCCTACTAACGTTTTACTTGGGGTGACTGTGACAAGTTCAACCCTAGCTTGTCCTTCCTGTGGGATCTGTGCCTCAGTTTCTCCCTGAAACAGGCTCCAAACACAGGTTTCTGTAGTTTGCAACTTTACTAGCCCCTTCAACACTCCCCTGGTTTCAACAGGGCTCTCACCTAACAGGGAACTGGGCTTTACGGAATCATCAAGTCTCTTAAATATATATTCTTATCCCCCTCAACCAGAGATTCCCTCACCAGTCCTCCCACAAACTGTAGGTCCCTCTTACTTCCAGACATCTGCCAGAGGTTTCCTGGTGGAGGCCCTGGTTCCAAGAACTGACTGGTCAGCTGATTTCACAGGTGCAGCTAGGTTGGAATGGACCTTGGTGAAGAAGATAGAATCAGTGACATTTTAATACCTATTTTTAAATGTTTTGAACTGTGCTCAGCCAGCCATATGGGAATGAAAAAGACTTCATTGCACCCTCTGGTAATTGTCAAAAAATATAGGAACTTGAATAATTGTTCCTAATATTTCCCTATTGGGAAAGCATATTACTTATGCAGCTACACTGGGGAATGGAGAAATGGTTAATGCTTCACGGAAAACAAACAGACTTGATTTTTTTCCTCACCTCAATGCAAACTCTTGAAAATTGGCAGCTTTAAAAATAATAATAAATAATAATAATAATAATAATAATTAAAAAGATGTTACGCCATACGCACCTGAACAAAACTTGATGCAACAGGAACTTTACGTAACACCTTCAGATTAAAAACCACTAGTCATGAAATGGGGAAAAAACTAGACATCATCATTCAGTATAATCGAGTGGCTAAGGCACTGAATTTGGACCTGAGAGATCTGTGTTCAAAAATCCCATCTTAGACACAAGCTCACTGCATGGCCTTGGGCAAGTTGCTATCTCCAAGCCTCGATTCTCCATCTGTAGAATGGGAATAATAATGATTTACCTCACAGGGCTGTTGCAATGATGAAATAGGCACGGTCTATAGACATCAATTTTCAGGTCTATAGAACATGCCTCTTGAAAGCCCTGCATCTGAAGCCGCTGTTGCTGAAGAGAACAGGCGGTGCGGCACGTCACTTCTGGTAGCACAGGAAGCGTGTAAACACTCCCCACGTGGCTTTTCTTTTGAATACGGGGCTGCAGAGTCGCTTCTAAGTGCCTCATTTAAAAGTGGCCTTACTCTTTATTAGGATGAAATACTTCCTAGTTTATCTGGATCTTTATTGTGGCCCCTTTCTCCACTCTGCAAAGCTTACCTTTGAAACTTGGGAGATCACTCTTGCTTTATCAGTTCTGGATTCAGAGAAGTTAAGACCCTGTGTGAAATGGTGCTGTGGGCCCCCTCCTAAATGGACACATTGCCATGTCATTAATTAGGTTCACCTGCAGCCTCACCTGCATTCTAACCTGTATTCAGGTCCAGCACCACCAAAGAGTTGCACCTAGTGCAGCTGCTAGAGGAAAGATGCTCTCTCAGCTAACTGGAGGCTGTGAGAAGAGAAAGTGAGAGAGCTCTGATGGAAAGGTGGTGAACAGCCAAAAAACGCTTCTTCCCTGGCTATAACACACACACACCCTTCCCATCAGACACAAACTCACATGCTTGGGCGGCTTCAAGAGCAGAAGGTCCTTCCTGTATCTCTTGCCCTGGCCCCTTGCAGCTGTCCCAACACACGTGCACTGCTTCGGATGGAAAGGGGGGGAGGGGTCACAGCCAGGGAAGACATCTTCTCTGTGACCTTCCTTGTCCTCAGGGCCAGGGCTGAGGAGAGGGAAAGCGCTGAGTTGCTACCACCAGCATATGAAATACAGCTGCACATGCTAAAAGAAATGTGGATCGGGGGCTGAGTGGGGGATGTATGGACTGAACATGGACTCCAGTGGGCTATTATCTCATTTGAAAACACCCTAAGACCACTTTCATGCCCACCCCCCTCCTCATATTTTGGCTGTGGGAGGGAATGTGCAAGCTAGATTATATGCGGGGTTTGACTGGTCTGAAAGTTCACCCCCACCCCCCGAAGCTTTGCCAGCAAATACATGCAGAGCTACAGAGCTGGCACGCAGAGCTACAGAGCTGGATTTACAGCTCTGTAGCTCTGTGTGTGTTTGCCACCCATGGGGGGACTTTCAGACCAGCCAAACCCCACACATATTCTGGCTTGCGCATTCTCTCCCACAGCCAAAATATGCGCTTGGGGAAGCTGTGAAAGTTGTCTGAGTCTCAATTGGTGATCCCTCTCTGTGCTCTTTCAGGATCCAACTGCCTTCCTTCTGAGAGTTGAGTCTGGTTTTTTGTTTTTTTTTCATCTCAGCCCCTATGATTCCAGAACAGCCAGAATTGAACTGCTGTCCAGGAATTCCAAGCCTCTGTGCCTTGGTCTCTTTGTTCACTTCTTGAAAAGCCAAGATCACCATTCCTCAGTGGCCCAAGCTCTTAATCTTTGTTGTTGTTTATTGAGTTTATTTAATAAAATGTTTGCCGTGACTTAAAAAGTCATTGGCAATGTCAACAAAACTACAATCATACAACACAAGTAAACACAAAATCAGTTTTCCAAAATTAAAACATTTTTTCACTATCTCTCATATATATTCTAATAATACAACTTATTATATTTACTTCCGCCTGTCAACTCACTATTATCCTACTATACAAAGAATACTAACTAAGACAAACTAAATTGTGACATACGCCCTGTTACCTACTCCGGTCTCATTCTAGTTCTGACTACCACTACGGCGTTCATTCATTACAACATTCCCGTATGCAGCGACTGCCCGACTTAGGTCTGAGTCTATATTATTCAAAGAGAGATTAATCATTTTAACTGAGGGATGTCTCTGCTGTAGTGGGCCTAGGATCTGCAACATCTTAGCCCTTGCTCTCACATACTTGGGGCAGTCGAAAAGAATATGCTCCACCGTGTCTGGAACTTGCATATAGCAAGACAGACACCATCTTTCGAGCAATGGGACACCTCTGTATCTTCCCTCCAAGACTGCGGAAGGAAAGACACTGCAACGGAGGCACGTAAATACTCGTCTTAAGGAAAATTTAGGCCAAGCAATTAAGTAACTAGAGTCTTGTAATGGTCCAAATGGAATACTATAAAATGGATTAACCCTCTGTGCCTGAATCATACTCGCATCTGTTTGAAGCTGTTGGTCTGCTAATCTCTGTTTTACCATTCTCATTGCCAACTTAGGGTTTAGCGACAACAACAAGTCCCGGGAAAGGCCCAACTTCCCCACAATCTCCTCCAACTGCTCAACCCAGGAACACAGCAGCCCTTCGTCTCGGGCCCACCTCAAAAACAAGTTTTCACCTACTGGCAAAAGTTCTACCTTTAACCAGTACCGAACCAAAGTTTGGGTAGCAAAAACTTTTAGTGGGGAACACCCCGCCTCCGTTCTCAGCATTACCTGGGGAGTCCCTAATGGAACCCCCAAAATGGCCCTTAGAAAGCCATTCTGGATTGGTTCCAATTGCTCCAAAAAATTCAAACCCCAGGCCGGAAATGCGTACAGCACCTGGGTTGTTACTTTGGCACTGAATAAATGCAAGGCCGGGAGAATTAAACGACCCCCTTTAGTAAAATAAAACCCCTGAATAGCCCTCACTGTTTTCCGGGCCCGATTTTTAGTAGCAGTCCACTGGTCATGCCAACGTGGGGAATTTGAAAAAAACACCCCCAGATATTGAAATCGATCAACTTGAGATATCTGGTGACTTCCAATCCACCATCTGTGTACTACGCCATGTTTTCTGTGGCCAATAACCAGAACCTTGGTTTTCTCGAAGTTGATTGTCAAGCCCTCATTAGAACAGTAATCCCCCAACCGCTGCATCCCTCTATGGAGGCCTACCACTGAGCGGGCAATCAGGACTGTATCATCTGCATACAGCAGAGCAGCCACCTTCCTGTCGCCAATCAATGGGGGGTGGGAGTCCACTCCCAGCAAAAAAGAGGGAAGATCATACAAAAAGATGTTAAATAAAAGAGGGGCCTACAGACAACCTTGTCTCACACCCCTCTCCACCCTCACTTTATGTGTCAACGCACCTTCCGTGTTGTACCTAACCTGGAGAGAATTATTTTCGTGTAGCCGAGACAACAAGGCCAGGAGTCTCGGCTCCATCTGCAGGGATCGTAGCTTCTCCCACAGACGACGCCTGCAGATGGAATCAAAAGCCATCTGCAGGTCCACGAAACAAAGAAAGGTCATCAGTCCCTGATCCAGAGTCTTCCTGATCAGGTGCATCAGGACCATAATATGATCTACTGTTGAGCTCCCCTTCTGAAAGCCCACCTGCTCTGGGCCAATAACTTCCCTTTCCTCACGCCAACTCTGGAGCTTATTCAATAATAGCCTAGAGTAGAGTTTGCCAACCAGACTAAGGAGTCTAATCGGCTGGTAATTCCTCGGGTCTTTAGGGTCCCCTTTTTTAAATATAGGAGCTATTATGCTATTAACCCACGCTCTAGGTATCCTCCCTGTAGCGTTTATTGTGGTAAAAACTGGAGCTAAAAGCCCTGCCCACCACTCTGGAGCTTCCTTCAGGATCTCAGCAGTTATCATATCCTCTCCCGGAGCCTTCCCTCCTTTACAACCGGAGATCAGCTCCTCGACCTCCTGTACTGTAACTACAGGCCAGTGCGGAAAGGAATCAAACTCGTCAACCTTGGGGCTGAGTCGCGACGAGGGTGAGGGCAGGAACAGATCTCCATAAAATCTTTCCCAAATCCCTCGCTCCAATTCAACCAGGGGACCCGCCTTCACTCCCAACCCTAACTGGCGAATATATCCCCAAAACTGCGTGGCATTCCCACTTTTGGCTGCTTTCTCCAAACTTGTCCATTGATTAATTTGAAAAGCTAATCGCTTGGAGACAATCAGGAATCGGTATCTTAAGCGAAGTTCTAAGAAGGAGGACCTACTAATTTGCAAAGGATGACATTTCAAGCGAAAAGCCGATTTCCTTAGAGAGGAACATAACAGTTGGCAATCTCTATCAAACCATCCCCCAATTTTCTCAGCACTGGAGGGAAACGAGGCGTTCTCCGGATGCAAAAAGGGGCCTAAAAGGGAGATGACCCGCTTGAAACATTCCTGTGCATCTACCGCACCGATACTTATCGAGTGGTACAATTGCGATAGGTTAGACTCATCTATAATTTCCAGAAAATGCTGTGCCGTTTTTTTTGTCCATCGTCTTCTCCTGTAAACAGCCCTCCTTTCCGGAGGCGAGCATAACGCAACCTCCGGGACAAAGGTCAGCTGATTTGCTGGATCACATCAGACTAATTGTAGAGGGAAGTGGGCAGTTTCCACACTAGAGATTATCTCCAGACTTAATATTCCGGGCACTAATGGGCGCGAAATTAGGAAAAAATCTATAGTGCTAGATCCTTGGGAGGAGTGGTAAGTATAGCACCCCACCTGATCTCCCCTCACCCTACCATTCAAAATAACCAAGTCCAGCTCTTCAATAAGTCACTTCATTGCTGTAGCATTAGTATTAAGAGTCATGTCCTGCGCCCTACGCCTAGGAATTTCTGGAGCATTTTGACTCCAACCCTCTCTTCCGGGGCCCTGCCAATCGCCAATTCTTGAGTTAAAGTCCCCCCCCAGAATAACACAGGCCGCCGGGAACATCTGGCCTGCATTTTCCATCCTACACCCAATTTCATCCCAGATATCCGCTGGAAAAAAGGGGGAGGCAGAGGGAGGGATATAAACGTTGCCGATCAAAATTTCGGATCCTGAGGGAAGTTTGCAATAAAATAAAGCAAAATACAACTGATACTTATTTATTAATTTAATAGACATATTAAATGAGATTGTACTCACAAGGGCCAATCCACCACTTGGGCGGCCAACTGTCCTAGGCGGAGTCGCCTCCACAGAAATAATATTAAAACCTTTTAATTTAATACTCTCTAAAGCCCATGTTTCCTGTAACAGCCAAAGATCCCATGCTTTCAACCTTGAAAAGAAATCAGGATCCTGGCGCGTGCCCTCCAACCAGAAATATTCCAGGAAGCCAATTTAATCAACGGAGGATGTAGTTGTCATAAGCTGGGGCCAACACCGGTGAACTCCATCCTTAGGTCAACCAAATTAACAGGGGTCAGAGCCCCAGCCACCAAGGGAGCCCTCACCAAGGGGGGGCAATTTGCATACCTCCGGGGGTGGACCCGGGCAGCCTTGGGGAGGTGATCACCGTTAAACTCTCAAAGGGACAAGACCCACCCCTCGGTTGCAATTCAACCAGCTGGGCATCCAACGGCTCCACACCCTCCTGTCCCAGAGCCAAAGGGCCAGAGACTAATTCCACTATGGTGCTAGTGCCACTCTGGGCCAGCAACTCCACCTCCTGACTGTTTTCCGCGGGGGGCTGGAGACTTGGGGCTGCGGGAGGAGGGGTCCCCTTTTGTATCAAAAGGCCCCGGTTTCTTCTCGTACTTGACGGGGTATTACCCCCTGTGATAACACACACCCCGTTCTCATATGGTTTAATTGTGAGCATAGTGATTCCAGCCTGGATAATAGATTTAATTCAGGGGTAATTCCCTCCCCTATTCCCCCCAAGGGGGCAAAGTCTCTGCAAGGCAATACCTCCAGCTCATGCTTTAAGGAGGGGTGAAGCTCACCCTGGGGAGTCCCTGGGCCGATTTCCATACTTCTCAAACTACCCTCTCTTACCTCCCGGTGTGGGCTACCCAATTTATTATTTAAATTTAGCGGGTTTGGAGAGGGGTTACTTACTGGTAAAGCCTGGGCCCCCCCCTCCCGGGGGGTCGTTCTGACCTGAGGCTCCTTACTCTCCAGAGAGGCCGACCTGCCGTATGTCAGGATATTACCTGCGCCAGATTGGAAGGCCTGGGAGGTAAATACTGATCTCTCTTCCAAAGATTCATTGGCAGCCCAAATGGCCTCAATAGAATCTTGCGAAATAAATCCTACATTAATTACTTGTCTATCCTTGGAGCACAGTAGTTGCTCAATCGATTTAATATCATGCCTGGTGATTGGGATATATCTCAAAATTGGGTAATTTAACAGCAACCTGAGATGCTCCGCCACATCCAGGATTGTACTTCAAGCAGGTGGGCGCCTCCCCTGAAATGGTAGGATTGTAAAAATTAAATTAAGCGGGAGGGGATTATAGAGCGTCGGTTGTTCAGGAGCTGGTAACGCCCTATGATCAGAGCTAAGATGATTATAGACAACTCTATTGTCTAAGCTCTGCAATCGCTCCTCTATCTGTGGCCTTTCCAGGGAATTGCTGGCAATAGTTAGTGGCCCACAAACCGGGGGCCACCGGGGGCAATAGTTAGTGGCCCACAAACCGGGGGGAGGGGCCTGGGGATTTCCCTCAACCTTCCCCCTTCTTGAAAAGACCAACAAGTCCAGCTTCTCATGGATCTGCCGGACTTGGGTACACATATACTGCACTGAATCAGCAGTTAGGGACACGTGATTAGTTAGAAAATCCATAAGAAGGGGGTCACTCTGACAGTTTCCCCTCCCCACTCGGAGTTGGCTTTGGTAGACATTTGTTGGCGTAGAGTGTCGCGAAGAGGAGACCAGTCTGTCCTGAGCCTCCCATGAATGTGAGAGCCAAGGGGGGGTCTCCCGAACAGAGTCAGATAACATTACCCCATCTTCCGGCAGCCTAGATTGTTCCGCTTTAGTCACAAAAAAGGATTCCAGCCGACGTTGTTTCGGTCTACTTTGGATTAAAGAAGATACCACCGGCTGTTCTTGTAGCAATCTCTTATTAATGGACATAGTAGCAGTATTATCAGACTAACCAATAAAACTCTATGTTAAGACCACCAAATAGTCAGAGAATGAGGGGGGAGGAAACAGAAACACTCCAGCTGCCCTAGCCACGGCCTGTGCCTAAGGCCGCATGCACAAGGACGCGCCCTTGCGCGCGCTGCCCTTAGGTGCGCTGCCCGGGCACGCGCCTCCCGGCGCTGCCTCCGGCAGCGGAAGCTCTTTTAACTTGCAGGCACAGTCCAGCACCGCCCCTCACTGGGCTCCCATCTGTCAGGTATCCACAGGGATTGCAAAAGTGCAGGGGCTCCCTCCCGGCGCTGCCTTCGGCAGTGGAAGCTCTTTTAACTTGTAGGCACAGTCCAGCACCGCCCCTCACCGGGCTCCCAGCTGTCAGGTATCCACAGGGATTGCAAAAGTGCAGGGGCTCCCTCCTGGTGCTGCCTCCGGCAGCAGAAGCTCTTTTAACTTGCAGGCACAGTCCTGAACTGCCCCTCACCGGGCTCCCAGCTGTCAGGTATCCACAGGGATTGCAAAAGTGCAGGAGCTCCCTCCCGGCCTTGTTGTTGTTTAATCAACATAAACCTCCATGCTATTCCAAAAACGCATGTCCCCAATCTCCAGGAATATCCTGTGCCATTTTGTTCTAGACAAAACAGCACAGGGATAGTACAGAAAGTATTCATGCTTTTTATTTTTTGGCTTTTTTTTTTTTTTAAAGTTCACCCTTTGTCATAGTCACCCAATACAGACCCCACACCTCCAAAAAGTATGTCACACAAATCACTATTCCCCACCCCCATATTTTAATTTCATATCCTGGGTGATATAGGACCCCTGAGGTCCCTTCCAACCCTGCACTTTTATGATCCTACAATTCTATTATATGTGAGGCATATATTTTTAGTTTTTAAAACATAGAAATGTAATTGAAAATAAGTAACAAGAAATGACTGTAATATCACATTATAGAGCTCAAATGGGTACTAAATTTAATACCTCCAGGAAATAACCATATGGTTACCACATCAGGTACCCAACAGGTTACATGGTTACCAACTGGGCACACGAATACCTGAGAAACCGGGTACTTCTGGTACCCATTTTTCAATGTACCAATTCCTATTTGGTATATCAGTGTACCAACTGGTATATTGGGTCAGAAAATAAAAAAATCAGCATGCAAATGAGGGGGGGGACGTGACTGGAAGTTGTTTTCTGGGCCCAGAAAGAGGACTTTTCAGGATGGATAACCAATATTTATTTATTTATTTATTTATTTTAAAGCTTTTGCTACCCCGCCCCTCCTGGCACAGGCAGCTTGGGGTGGCTTACAGTCACAACAAATAAAAACAACAATAACAATAAAACTAAACAATTCATAAAAGGAGGATAAAAAGAGTAAATAAATGTCTTAAGACTAGGGCTGAATTGAGTAGTCAGAAAACTATTTGCAAGTATTTGACCAAGTTACAAAGACCCTTGGCCAAATACGCTGAGTAGTTTCGGAGGGCAGGTGGCGAGGAGGGGGCCATAGGCAAGGGAGCCTGGGGGGAGGGAATGGGATAGGGAAGAGGGGGTGGGGGCCTAGCGGGGACTGAGTGGTTGAGTACTCACTAGGGATGGGCCTATCGGTATCGGATTAATCCAATAATGCCGATAATTGGCAATATTTGATTAATCCGATAATACCAATAATATCGGTATCGGTATATCGTTTTCTTAACATTGCCAATTTTTTTGATCTTTAAAATTGTGACCATTTTTTAAATGGCAAAAATGTTAAAGATCTGAAAAATCGGCAATGTTAAAAAATGATATACTGATACCGATAAATTCGATATTGAATTAATCCAATACTGATAAAACCGGTAACTGATAATTGGCCGATAGTCCCATCCCTAGTACTCACCCTCCGGAGAGGCTCCAATGAAGTGTGGCTTCTCCAGACCAGATAAGTTTAAAAAAAAAAAAAAAAAAAAAAGCTGGGCATGCTCAGAAGGACCAAATGGCCCCTTCTGAGAATGCTCAGACCTTTCCAAGATGACATCCATAGTATGCTGACACTGCCAGTGCCATCTTGGAAAGTTCTGAGCATGCTCAAAAGGGTCCATTCAGTCCTTCTGAGCATGCCAAGGCTTTTGAACAAAAAACAACAACAACTTATCTGGTCGGGAGAAGCTACGTATCACTGGAGCCGCTCCAGAGGGTGAGTACTCTACCCCCTCAGCCCCCTCTAGGCCCCCACCCCCACTAATCTCTGCACCCCTTTAGAGATGTGCGAACGTGGTTCGGAAGTTCAGAGTTCGGACCGAACTCAAATAGTTCGGTCAACCGAACCAAACTTTCGAACCAAACTCGAATTTGACTGAACTGTTCGGTTGAATCTGAACTAGTTTGGAAGGCAAAAAATCCTGGGTTTGAATGTACAAACTCGGTTCATAAGTTCAGAATTCAACAGAACTTGAATAGTTCGGTCAACTGAACCGAACGTTTGAACCAAAGTCGATTTTCGAACCGAACCAAATTTCCAAACTCGGTTCTGTTCGCACATCCCTAACCCCCTTTTCAATGTCCCCACTGGCCTGTACTCTCCCTGGCCAGAGGGGGCCAAAGGAAGGAGGAGAGAGTGGCCTAGTGCTGGCCTCTGGCCCCCTCCTCTGTACTCAGCCAAGCATTTTCAGAGATCCAAAGTTATGTGGACCATTGCTCGAAACTCCAGAACTTAGAAACGCGAGTCGAGTACCATGAAACAAAGGGTTTTCCAAGGAAAACTAAGGACCACATTCCAGCCCTACTTAAGACATTAAGTACTGAACAAAGTAAAAAACTGAGATTGGAAGTCGTTTTTGAGACCAAAAAATGGATGGACGTTGATGGAAACCCAATAAATCAATGTCAGGAGTTGATATATCACTTAAAAACTAAATAAATCATAATAATCAATCATCATCATCATCATCAGTATTAGAAGTCACTATTCCAGGACCAGAAGTCAATGGGTGATTTCAGACATGACGGGGCGACATTCTCCCCGTCACAGAATCACCCTATTGGTTCCCTGCCGGAATCAATACCGCACGTCAACAGACGTGCCGGCTGATCCTGGCGGGGAATCTGGGGAGGGGGCAGGGATGCACGGCGCTACGTGTGGTTGCACAGCCCCACCCCCCACGCTCCCCCAGCAGCCCGCCCTCCCAGAGATGGGCGGGCGCTGTGGCCAATACGGTCGCTACGCCCACCTGCCCCCGGGAAATTGACCATGGCACAGAATCGGCGGCAAGCACGACTGCCAATTCTGGGCCGTGGTCAGTGGCCAGACGTTATGAGATCACGCTCAACCATGGGGAATTCCCCGTGGTTGAGCGTGTCAATGTCACATCTGGTCAGTGTTACGCCGGGTGGTCATCCCCCATGAATCACGGGGTGGAATCAGATTTACCATGCTTCCATTCCTCCGAGGAGGAGGAGGGACGGAAGTGTGGTAAATCTGATTCCCCCCGTGATTCATGGAGGTGAACATCTGGCATAACACTGACCAGACATTATGAGACTATGCTCCCTCACGGGGTATTCACCGTGGTTTAGCATGATCTCGTAACATCTGAAAATACCCAATATTTTGGGTTGTTGAGTACCCCAATCAGTTTGTAATTAGTTATTAAATGGTACCTGATTTTGTCGGGTCGACTCAGGTACTGGAAATTTGAGTGGTATACTATTTTGCAGGTACTTACCTGCCTCTCCAGTTACAATCAATACTCCCTCCACTTGTCATAAATTTGCTATTTTTCTTCTTTCCTTTCTTGCATGACATAACTTAAGGACATCCCACATGTTTTCACTTATGGGCTTGACTGATTTTATTCAGGCTTGGTTCCCATAATGCTGGGGAGTGAATATTAACTACTTGAACTTAATTTTTTTGTCCTTTTAAAATCCAGAAAACTTGCACCTCTGATTTGAGAACTTTGGGGTGGGTGACATGCATAAAATATCATAACAATAGGCAGTTTGTGCCACTGACCAAATTATCCACTTGAGATCTTTTCTCCTACCCCTCCACCTACCTAATCTAAGAGACGGACACACAACTTCTGCTCTCCAGACTATGTGGTCAGACATTAAAGAGCACTGCTCTTTTAAAAAAGGATTGGCTGTTTCTGTATCAAGATGTCTTCAGTTTGACTGGTTCACCATTAAAAATTCAGGGCCTTAACGAAGATATAATTTCTGTGGAAAACCCATTTTTGGATCATGGAGCCATTCATTGGACTCATCTCTGAAATAATTATTATGGTACTTTTTCTTTTATAACCCATCTCATTAAAAAAATATTTTGATCACTCCTGTTCTACTTAGTTCAAACCCTCTCATTAAGGGCTACATTGTGTTCATTCTTTTTATACAGAAACTCACGAAGAAACAAAGCTTTTTCCTCCACAGGCTTTTCCTTTGTGCCTTATTGTAAGGAGGATAGTGTGATAGCATTCAGCACAGCTGCTCTGCCGTATGCATAATCAGCCAGGCGGTAAAACCAATGAAAAATGAAGCCAGAAAAGGAAACTCTTATATATTCATGGACCCCTGAGGACACGTCGGCAAGTTCACAAGGCTCCTAATGCATATCAAATTCTGCAAGCATGATCCATTTAAAAAGCCATGTGGAAATGTCTTGAGATAAAAATGATTTAACAATGTAACTTGTACAAGGTTAATAGAAAATGAAATTTCAGTACAAGGCACAGGCCAAATTCTACAATGTGTTGAAGGATGAACCACTGGTGAATCACATAATTTGTTAAAAGTTTTAAATGTATCTTTTTTAAAAAGTGAGAACCACCTCCAATAAGCGGATATTGTGAATACATCTTGTCAGAGACATGGGATAAATTAATTCAGTGGTTCCCATAGACCAGATGGTCCAGGAGGCTGGAGTAAGTCTTCCATGGAACCAGACAGGGCTATGGCAAAGTGAACTTCAGTCCCAGACAGCAGTGCCACTATTGCTTGGCAGCTGGCTTCCCCACAGCAAGCAACAAGCATATGTGCATTACAACCAACCCTATAGCACCTATGGGAAGCAAATCTAGCTGCCTTGTGCAGTTGAGGCCACTCTACTCAGCAATGAGTCTATGCCAGACAGTAGTCTATTTCTATGTTATGTACAGCGCCAGGCACATGGCTGGCACTATATAAATGTTTATAATAAAATAATAATAATAATAATAATAATAAATAGTCGCCTTTCATGGATACATGGTAGACCACAAGACACATAGAAAGTTGATAGTGGTCTGTTGGTCTGCAAAGTTTGGGAACTAGTGTTGAAATAAATATTCACTAATACCATATTCTACATATTCACCTACTTCAATTCTGGTCTGGCTAAAGGGGGTGCAAAACACTATTCATTCATGCTTCATTCAGGTATTCACTTCAGGTTTTTCAGTTGGTTTTTCTAGGGGTTATTTTCTTTTGGCTGTTTGGTTATTTGATCGAATAACGGCAACAGAAAACCCTCTGTATAAACATGGTTTTAATGAATATGCAAATATTCTTTTATGGTGCAAATATTAATTTCTATCCAAAATGTAAATAATATTTGCAAATACAAAGACTGCTATTCATTTCAGCATGACTGTTTACCTTGTGTTGTTGTGGCAGCTGCAATTAGCATAAGCCAGACAGCAGTTATTTTCCATGGGTTCATGGTGGTCCTCAAAAACTTTTAGACCCAACTGGTCTGCGAAGTTTGGCAATTACTGTGTTAGATTCCATCAAGACTTTGAAATCTTTCTTGTTAATAGCTGCAAGATTATTTTTTAATTATCCATTCAATTTCATCATGTGTGCTGATATCCAGTGGTGGTGGGCCCTCCAGAGAATCAGGGGAAATTCCGCGCCTGGCCCCCAGGGATTATCTGGCCGACTGCAGCAGCTTTAAAAAAAACAACAATGGGCACGTCGGCATCGAATAAGAACCTTGTTTAGAGAGGTAGAGACTTTCTGAATGTCTCTGCCTCGCTAAACAAGGTTCTTCAAGGTGGCTCCGCACATTCTCACCGCACCACCCCCCTGAAGGCTTTCTAAGGAAGCCTTCAGGGTCAAAAGGGAGGCGTTCTCCCTTTATGCAGAGTGGGCAGCGAGAAGAGCCGTCCACTCTGCATAAAGGGACCCTGTAATGCAAGAGTGCCACAGGGGGCACTCTTGCATTGCAGGGACTGGCAGGGGAAATGTTCATATGGGGGCGCCCAATATAGGTGCCCCGGGTATGAACTAAGAACTGTGTGTGCATTAGGAGCTCCCAGCCTCTGCACAGGCTGGGTCCCAGCCTGTGCAGGGGGTTGGAAGCTGCTGAAACATGCACAGGTCTTAGCCTCCCTGACTCCCTTCCTCCCTCCCTGCTGTATTCCAGCAGCGAGGGAGGAAGGGACTCGCGGAGGCTAAAAGCCTTCCTGAGTCCTCCCTGGATGCAGGCGGTGGGACCCAGCCCCACCATGTGGTAAGTAAATTGGGGGGCTCAGGGTGGGGGTGACTGCGGGCACATGGGGGAGGGGGGATCAGGTGGTACATGGGGGTGAGTGCAGACACACGAGGGGAGGGGGTGGGTTAGAACAGGGGGGCTGGGAGTCAGGGCTCTGAGTCCTGGGTTCCCTGGGAAGGGAGTGGGTGGCTAGTGGGTTAGAGCAGGGGGATGAGTGGGTGGGAGCCAGGACTCCTGGGTTCACTGGGAGGGGTGTGGGGGATAGTGGGTTAGAGCAGGGGGGGCTTGGATCCAGGACTCCTGGGTTCACTGTGAGGGGTCTGGGGACTAGTGGGTTAGAGCAGGGGGTGCTGGGAATCAGGGCTCCTGGGTTCTCGGGGAGGAGAGTGGGGACTAATGGGTTAGTGCAGGGGGTGCTGGGAGCCAGGGCTCCTGGGTTCTTGGGGAGGGGAGTGGGGGCTAGTGGGTTAGTGCAGTGGGGGGGACTGTGTGTGGTAAAATGGAGGTTTGGAAATCTTGAGAGAGATGTCACTGCAAGTCATGTGATTTCAGTTGTGTTCAATATGCTGGAAATGGGATGTGTGTGGTAAAACTGGACTCAGGCTGTGACTGGGGTGCTTTACAAGGGTGGGTCCCTGTGTTTTGGGTTTATAAATTATTTATTTTAAGCTTGATGTGCATGTAGACTGTATTTTCTTCCATCTGATGTTAACCCTGGGAACTCCTTGCTGCTGGGTTATGCCAGTGTTTTGGTGTTATGCCAGTGTTTTGGGTGTTTCCCTGTGTTTTGGGTTGATAAAATATTTATTTTAAGCTTGATGTGCATGTTGACTGCTTTTTCCCATCCGATGTTAACCCTGGGAACTCCTTGCTGCTGGGCTATGCCAGTGTTTTGGGTGTTATGCCAGTGTTATGCCAGTATTTTGGGTGTTTCCCTGTGTTTTGGGTTTATAAATTATTTTAAACTTGATGTGCATGTAGACTGTGTTTCCTTCCATTCGATGTTAACCTTGGGAACTCTTTGCTGCTGAGTTATGCCATGCCACTGGCCTACTGTCCCCCTGGCTCCATCTACCATCCCCCTGGCTCTGCCCATAGGCCGGCCCAGCCTTACTGCCCCAGTGCCCCTCCAACATCAAAACCCAACAGCCGCCCCTGCTGATAGCTATGGAGCTTGTGCCATTCAGCTATCTCTTCATGGCTTCAATTTGAATAACACCTTGCCAAAACTGACATCTGTGAAAGTTAATTGTCAGATATACTGAGATCATCCATCAACCCTAGAGAACCTAACATAAAAAAGCTTAGCCCTGGAATTTTAACACCATTAAGGTTTTGTATTACAATACTTTAAGGTCCCACCTGAGATCAAGGCCCCAATTGCAAATGAATGAGAGAGTGTCAGGATATGGGGGTCTCAAACCTGAGTTTCCCAAGTCTCTGGAAAATGTTCTGGCCAGAGCACCACTGGGGAGCTGTGAACAAATCTTAGCTGAGGGGCGGCCTAACTGTCGATCGTGGATGACTGCACTTGACTTCCAAGAAAGACCCCATGACCAGCTCCCTGAGCTTGTCTCTCAACCCTACTCAGTATTGCAACTCAGTGAAGCTTCTCGGACCCTGCACCACCTCCCCCCCTCCCCCAATGCTGCTTCTGTTGCTTTGGCATTGGTGTGAGAGAGATGGGGATAGAACTCCATGTGTGGCTTCCTGCTGCTGTTGTGTGTAAGCAGAACCACAGTTCTAAGGTGGAGTTTGCAGATTCTGAAAGGACTGATGGTGAATTGCCGGGCTCAGGGAGTGGTCACACAGATTTACAGAAGCAAAAGGCAGTGCAACAGACCCCCGGGAGCACAGGGAGGAGTCCTTTAGGGGTGGTATAATCCAATACAATGGCATCTAAGATGTCTCTCTTAACATGGTGTTGGAGGACATCAGTTTATAGTTAAAACAGGATTTTGAAACCTGGCTGGGACCGTGTCCTTTGAAAGTAAATATTTGTATGATATCAGGGTTGCCTTATCAGAATGTGTTAGAACTAGGGATGGGCGAACAGAACTGAGTTCAGAAATTCAGTTCGGTTCAGTTCGGAAATTCGGTTCGGTTCAGACGTTTGGTTTGGTCGACCGAACTATTCGAGTTCAGTCTGAACTCCGAACTTCCGAACAAAGTTCAGAAATTTAAACCCCATTGAACTAAATGGAATATTATCTTTTAGGGGTGGGTGAACAGAGCCAAGTTCGGAAATTCGGTTTGGTTCAAAAATTGAGTTCGGTTCAGAAGTTTGGTTTGGTCGACTGAACTGGTCAAGTTTGGTCCGAACTCCAAACTTCCAAACCATGTTCGACCATCCCTAGTTAGAACAGGATGATAAATGAAATGCCACTAAGCCTAAGGAAAAGTCATGAAAATGTTTGATGTGGTTTTTATAGACGGTGACCAAGATGTGGCAGGCCCCTCAGGAGATCCATTATTGGCTTAAAAGTCAGGGAGATTTCCCAAACAAGTGCTAATTGAGGCTGGGGGAAGGCAGAATGCAGGGTTTCCCTGGCTGGTGGCTATTATTATGGGGGCGGGGAGCAGGGAAAGGGGCCCAGAGAGAGGCCAGTATGGTATGAGATGGATGGTTTGTGCAAATTGAGAGCAGTGGTTGATTAGGCTAATTGGGTTCTCTGGCTAGAAATGGGACACATGATAGTTATCAGCACCTGGCTTTATTGAAGGAGATGCTAGGAATTTAAGGTCAATCTGATAAATCCTCAGCTGTGCAGCCCTCCAGTAACCACACCCCATTCAGTACATAGTGGGTGTCTTTACACATAACGTCAACAGACATCTGAATGTGTGTTTTGGCCTTGATATGAGCACCAGCTTGGCCCTGTGTTTACCATGTGGTGCTGCTTAGACACACAGACCATCTTGGGGCAAATCAGTGTTTTGCTCACCACCTGATCTCAGCACGCAAGCGCTGTTGCTACGTTCCCCATGTTGTACCTGCTAACACGCCACGCGATAGCATTAGACACAACATTGACCACGTGTTCAGCCAGAACATGCACATTGTCCTTGTGATGCAATGATTGTTCACATTGCGAGTTCAACGAGTGGTCAAACTGGTGGTGGGATTGTTATGGTGCTTACACACAATGGCCAAACATGTGCTTAGGGGGTTTGACACCTGAGCATTGTTATGTCTAAAAACGCCGAGTGTCTGGAAAAATCAAGGAGGGGGATGTATTTAGCCCCATTTGGAAATCACATCTGGAAGTAGAAAAGACGCTGAAACACAACTTACAAGGTGGTAGTCAGAAAGGAGGAAAAGCACAGAAGCCTATGATAACTGACTAGCCTGTGCTACTAACAACTAGGTCTGCACCAAATAACTCATACTGATTAAAGAATATTATGATGATACTGCAACACAGGTTCAGTACAAACAGTTAGCTTTCCAGCCCCTTTTCAACATTTAGAGGTGTTTGCCAGGGATGTGTATTGGCCCCAACTCTTCTTAACTTATTCCTCAATGACCTATGCTGCTGTCTTGCGAAAGGAGATTGTCATGCTCCTAGGTTGCTGGAGAATGTTATTACTTGTCTCCTGTATGCGCATAATGCAGTGCTATTGTCCTGTACAAAAATTGGTTTGCAAAGGCTATTAGACGATTTCAACACCTTTTGCAATAAAAACATGTTGGAGATTAACATTAATAAAACCAAGATAATGGTATTTGGCAGTAAGAGGAGGAATAATTGGTATTCAGATAATAAACTTTTGGAAGTAGTAAATACTTTTAGCTATTTGGGCTTGACTTTTGCAGCCTACCTTAGTTGGGAGCACCATGTTAAGAAAGTAAATGTAAAAGCATCTCAGGTCACTTTTAAATGAGGCACTTAGAAGCACCTCCTGAGTCTCGCGTTCAAGGAGAAAGCTGCGCCAGTTAGTGTTTACATGCCCCCCCGCACTACTGGAAGTGATGTACCGCCCGTTCTCAGCAGCAGTGGTGGCTGCAGATGTGAGGCTTTGAAGAGGAGTTTCACTTTACAAGCTTTCAGAATGTGCATCTTCAAATCCCCGCATGTCCAACCACTGCCACTGCCAAGAACGGGCGGTACGTCACTTCCGGTAGCAAGAGGAGTATGTAAACACTCCCTGTGTGGCTTTCTCCTTGAACACAGGACTCAGGAGGCACTTCTAAGCACCTCATTTAAAAGTGGCATCAGGCTTCAAGTGGGATTCTGGCTTTTTATAATAGATTCCAAAGAAGACAATTGATTGAGGCATTGAAAGCAGGAAATGCTAAAATGGATGCAGTTCTGATGTATGGGACAGAGATTTGAGGTGGCAGTGAGAAAGCAGGTAAGACTGTTGAAAAGGCGCAATCTGCTTTCTTAAGGAAGCTATTTGCTGTGCACTCAGGTACTCCAGGTCCTATGGTGAGGTTAGAAAATGAGACTGTGAATATTCATACCAAAGGCAGACTCTCCATGATCAATTATTGGCTTAAAATTCAGGCTTTATTGCCAGTGAGATTTCCCAAACAAGTGCTAATTGTGGCTGGGGAAAGACAGGATGCAGGGTTTCCCTGGGTGGTGGCTATTATGACTTTACTAGTTTATTCAGGACAGAAAAAGCTGGATGTATTCTGATCAGATTCCCGCTCATCTGAGAGATCAATAATTGATGGGAGATTACGAGATATTTCTATGCAAGAGGATGTCGCCTGATTTAGGATACTTAAATGTGCCCCCTTGTATGTTTTTATTAAGGGGGATTTGGTTTTGCCTAATTTCTTGGCTGAGACTTGTTATTTTCCTCACAGGGAGTTTTTCACTAAAATAAGATTTAGCCAGGTAGGGATATATTCCCAAAGAGGAGCTTGGGATAAGATCTCCTGTGATCAAAGGTTATGTTCCTTTTCAGTAGGTGGAGTTGATGATCTTATGCATTTTCTGTGATCTTGCTCTAAGGTAGAACCGAAAGAGAGATATTTGATCCCCTCCCCCGCCCCGCCCCATGGGAAAGCTTAATGCTTTTACAAATGTTGAAAAAACGATATGGATTTTACAGAGTGATTCAACTAAGGTGTTACATGACTTGGCATGCTATGCGATTGCAACTTGCAACAGTTGACAAAGGACTTTTTTACATGGACGGAGGTGGGTGGGGAGATGGGTGTTTGGCCGCAGTTGCCTGGCCAGACCGCCTCACTCCCTGGGTTCTAGATCGACCCCTGTGGTCGTCCGAGGGCACCGTGTTGAAGGTCCCCTGAGTATCCTGGAGGACCACGCAGAATAGGGCATTCTCGGTGGCCACACCATGCCTTTGGAATTCCCTCCCAGTGGGGGCCTGTCTGGCCCCGGACCTCCCGGCCTTCTGTAGGAACTGTAAGACCTGGCTGTTCCATCAGGTGTTTGGCGAGGGAGAGGGGTAAGGGAGGGTGGGGATGGGGGTGGGTGTAGTGGGTTTTTTCTGTTATGATCATTTTGTTTAAAAGTGTTTTAAATTATTTTATACTATATTTATATTTTTTATTGTTGTTAGCCGCTCTGGGCTGCCTGTGGCGGGAAGAGCAGGGTATAAATTTTGTAAAATAAATAAATAAATAAATAATTAGAAGAGGATAACCACACACTCACAAGACCAGACATTGTTGCACTTATCATCCCTCAGGATCTTATAATGGCATACAAGGGCAAAAGCCAAGCCGAAGATCATCACAGGGAGGCCTTGGTGATAGTGCACTCCCTGGAGCCACACACCAGAATCACACACCTTCACTCTCTCAATCTCAATAAGGAAGGGAAGTGGGGGAGGTGCAGGAAGGAGAGGGAGGAGGGGAATCCTCAGAGAAGGAGTACAAGCGGTGTCCAGAGACACACAGGATAGGGGCCCGGGCAAGAGGGGAAGGGAAATGCAACACCCAAAATAACAGGCAACCTCACTATCAACTCCCACACTCTCCACACCCACACTTACAGTACTCACGCTTCAGCCAACCACACACGAAGAACAAACAAGAAGATAATCTACAAGTAACTCCACAGTATGCACATGAGGGCCAGTCTCATGGAAGAGGCTCTGATCACCGACAACATCCAGGAGCCTGCATTGATCTTAAGTAAGTCCAGAAGAGTGGGCCTAGCAAGAGTGGAACAATCGCTCTAGATAAGAAGACCGATCCACAAAAGTGCAGCATTTATGTGCACAAAGTTAAAAAAATCTAGCCCAGTAGACATCATCATAACATGTACATCATCATAACATCCACAAGAAAGAAACAATACATTAGCCCCTGACACATACAAAAAAGCCTCCATTGTGCCTTCCCAGTGCCCACCTATGCAAGACAAGCCCTTATCTCCACACACCATATTTTTTTAAACAGAAAGAAAGTATATATTCCCTGTGCCCCTGCTCAGTGGTCAGTCACATCTTGGCAAACCCACAGACAGAGTACAGTCACAGTGTCCACAAAAACCACTGCAAAGTTATCCCTCTCTGGCCTCTATGGTGCCAACTTGCCAACACGCAGTGCAAGCAGCACCACCACCATCCACTTTAAACTATAAGTATATTAGGCACAGGTGGCAAGGCAACCCCTGGCATTGCCCCTAGTACAATCCATGACCTGGGGAAGTGGAGCTAGGCAGATCCTTCTGGCCACCATCGTGCCAAGCCTTACAAGCAGCAGGCAGCAGTGGCACCTAGCTCAGAGAAACTAGGGTCAACTGTCTGGGTCACTCTGCCACACGCACAATGGTGCCAGCAGTCAATTGAGCTTTCATAAGTTTTCTGAGAATGGGCCTTGGTACTCGGAACTTTGGAATTTGGAAATTCAGAACTGGATAATGGAATCCCCAGTGAATTACAAAGTTTTCTGAGTACTGAGTTTCAGCACTACTAACAACCTGGACTCAAGGTTAGTGGAACAGGTGTTCAGTAGATATGGACTTTCAAAGGAAATAGGTTCATATCAGGGGCCACATTTTGTGGGGAAAGTTATGAAATATACTTGTAAGGCATTAGGGATCTCATTAACAAAGTTTATTCAGCCCTGCTGTGTATCAACTGGAAGTTAAAAAGAGTAAATGAAAACAAGGCTAATATAAACATGGAAATAAAGCGGTATAATTTACTGCTGGCCCAATCACAGTAAAGTTTGAATCAGAGACTGTCTGTTTTAAATACAACTCTCAGCAAACAGAAACTTTTCTACCTCCATGGTGGGGACTGAATGATACAATTTATTCTTACAATGTAATTAAGTAGGCTTTACAGTAGCGAGATCTCTCTCATCTCTTACAGGAGCAAGAAGCCTTGGAAATGGAATGCAATAAGGAAGTCTTGGCCAATAAGTGTGGGGAACAATGGAAAATACAGTAACCATTCAGGGAGCAGCCGGGGTTATGCAAATATTTGAAGTTAAAGAGAGTTATGCAGAGTTGCAATGCTAAAATGCTACTTGTTTGGTATGGGATATAACAATTAAATAAAAGTTTGTTGTTGCAATTCAAAATGAGATAGGAAAGGGCACGTTCTCTGTGAAGCTTGGTACATAAGTCTGATCAGAATTGGCACCTGAGAGGAGAGAGACCACCCGTTAATGTAGGAAGTGCTCGGGAAGCAGAGAAAAAAGGGACGGTGGCGAACTCCGTGTGTCCTGCTTTTGGTGAGATGAGAAACCCCCCCTCCCCTTTTATTGGGAACCAGTGAGAATAGCGAATCGAGTTTCAGTCCTAATATTGAACATCACAGTTCACCCAGTAGTGGTAATCCTGGTTATACAAGTTGAAATCTTGATAACATTTGCAGTCATGCTGCATTGACTGCAATGTACCATTCACTGACTGGAAGCAACCATTACAATTATAGTCGACTGCACCTTTGTGATACTGCAGATGGAGGAGAATACCTGGCTATGTATAATATCACTAGCAAGAGACTAAGAGGCAAGAGCCTTAGGAAGACAGACTCTTAAGGAGGGGGTGAAACTGAAGATAATGAGTTAATAGGAATGATTTGGGGTAGATAAAACATAGTTTACTGAGGTAACCCTGGGGTTAAGGACTGGTCACTGGGATGAAACACTAGTTTGCTGAGTATGCAATATCCTTGCATTAAGGGTTGGTCACATAGACCGGGGAGTACAGAAACCAGGTAACAATAGAAACCAAAAACCCAATAAGATAAGTAACCAAGACCTAAGCTCAATTATTTCTAAATAGTTAGTGGTTAAAACTTCATGTGTCTCAGGACATGTTAATGGAAAACAATGTAAAATATGTTACTAATGATGAAGGAGTGATGAGGGGTTGAGTAGTTACAATATAAAATGATGGAACTGTAAGAAGACGGAGAGCTTGAGCAGAGGTGGCACACTGTGCAAGAGGAAATTGACAATGTGAATGAAACCTGGCTGATGGTGGTCTCCACAGGAGACCTAGCTCCACAGGAGGCTACTGAAGACCTAGATCAGATGGTATCAATGCCAACTCCCCTCTCGCCTTGCAGTTATTCCATACTGGTATTGTATTATCTTTTATATTAGATAAGCAAAAACCCTACGGTTTTACAAACTTAGTTAAGGTAGTTTCATACCAAGCAAACTTTAACAAACCTAGAAATTGTGTGTTAAGGCTCCCGCCTTAACTTCCACACTATGTAAGCAGTAAACATGTTGTATGGCTTCGCATACTGTGCTCGCTTACAACTTAGGCTCCATGCACCCACACTTTGCCTTGGTCTTTCTGCTCCAATCCTCTTCCTTTGCAGGTTGGGGGCAACACTAAAGCTAGACCCTTTCCCACACAGACACTCTAACAGCGTTAAAATGAATGTTACATTATATTATACATGTTACAGGGCAACACTGCAGCCCTGCAACATGGACCTTTTTCACACAAGATGCCTCCACCCAGTTTTGCTGAGTGGAGAGAGAAACTGGGTGGAGGCATCTCGTATGAAAAGGGCCCATCTTACAGGGTTGCCGGGTTGCCCTGTGGGTGCCCTGTAACATGTATAATAAAATGTACCACCCATTTTATTGGTGTTAGAGTGTCTGTGTGAAAAGGACCAAAGTTACCCCATGGTACCTTTTGCCTACAGGAAGCAGAGGATTAAAGGCAAGTGAATGAAATTTTGCACAAAGGTGCACAGGGGTGCCAGTGACAATGGCCTAAAAGGACAAAATCCTAGGTCCAGTAACCTTTTAAATTATTTTAAACAATGCACAGCCAGGGTACGCAATTACTTGACATTTCTGGATGAGGTTAATTTCTCTACCATGCACCACAGAATTTGAGGCAGACTAAAAATGTTTGTACCAGTCATATTGAAAATTGGGTCCATTCTTTTCATCATCTTTCTGGATTTCTTTTTTAAAAAATTAAGTAGCTGATATGCAGTTGGTTTGTGATTGCAACAGAAAGCTTTGGAGAAAGATGAAGCAGAAATCAATAGGACAAGAATTTATGGAGAAATGGAGAAATTATGGAGAAATGGAGAAGGCCCAGGTATGCATGGACAAAAGCCTCATATGACATAGCAAGACAGACATTATGCTGGAATTCCCAAGGCAAGTAGTAACAAGGGAGACAAATGACAACATGGAAGTGTGCAACCGAAGCAAAATTAAATGCTATGGCATGGAAAGAAGTGGAAGATGGTGATGAAGGCCCTATGTTCCATGTGTAGAATAAAGAGGCATAAGTAGGTACGAACAACTGCACAGCTCCATTCTTCTTAATGTAGATACAGAGCTCCTGCTAACCTCTTACATGATAATGGCTGTTTTTACACACACATTTCTCCTGGATGTTTGCTGTTACATCCTGAACTTTCTGTGTGTCTAAATAACTCACCCAGATCTTAAACATCCAGATCTTGGATCTTCTGTGTAGAACTGCTTCCAGAACTTTTGTGTGTAAAAAGTTCTCCAAGTAAACTGCTTTGCTCTAGGCAGCTGTGGTCACTTGGTTTCCATGGCAGCCTGTCATGTCTACAGCTGCGGCAACTTTAGGCTGCCTCAGGGCAGTGTTTGTGTGAAGAATGCATCCAGGAACTGCCTCAGGGCAGAGTGTGTGTGAAAAATGCATCCGGAACTTACTTGTGGACTTGTAAACCCAGAAGACTGAAAAATCCGGAACTTTAACGTAGGTGTAAAAATGCCCAATATCTAGTGCTCTGTTACCAGCAGCTAGTAATGGTTTCAATTCTCAGTTTTCCTTTTAATAACAAGACCACCAAATCTTGACCAAAATTGAGCTATGTATTTATTAATTATGAGTGATATTATGGAGCCACACTAGTGGCCAGAGCTAATGTTCTGTATTGAGAGTTCCATTGACTTCAATGGAGTTCCCTGGGGCAAATTCCTCTGGTTTGCAACCCTGACGTTGATGGGGTTTTCTCTATGAGCATACACTTATAGTCACAGATGGCTGCATAGGACAGCATTGAGTATGCTAAGTATGTGCTTTGGTCCAATATTTTATGTTAGATGAGGTGTCAAGATGTTCCTGGCATTTAAAAAGTGCTTGCCCTTGCTGAGGGAGCAGGAGGAAAGAGGATCTGGATGAGGTGGCGGGGCTGGGGGGGTCTGTGAGGGGAAGGGGCCGAGGGAGCAGAAGGGTGCTGGGGGAGCAGGAAGGGGGCTCAGTGTGGCATATGTGTGTACAGCTTTAAGAGAGCTGGCAATAGCCCATTCCTTCTTCCCTCCAGAACTAGGTGGGTGGAGTTTCCTGTTCAGTTGGTGTTTGGGAGCTGCAGGGTGCAGTCTCCATTTTGTGTTATTCAGGAGTTCCCTCTTACTAGGATCCTGTACTAGGCAATAGCAAAAAATGTGTTTCCTGCTCCCTCCACCAAGTCTTCTGTGTGCTGACTGGAGAACAGAATAGATGGACTCCCCAGAATCATGAGTAGCTCCATCTCAGGGCCCACAGATCCCCCAGGGATACTACACTCTGGGGGGGAGGTGGCTGAGAGAGTGGGAGGGGGTCTGGGGGAGCAGGAGGGGGCGGGGGAAACAGGAAGGGGGCTTGGGGGAGGTGG
>QEPC01009204.1:904236-949560 GCA_003113815.1 Sphenodon punctatus | reverse complement strand
CCCCCTGTGATCCATCACCCCAACACTGACCCCTGTAACAGCCACCCAGACCCCCTGCGATCCATCACCCCAACACTGACCCCAGTAACAGCCATACAGACCCCCTGTGATCCATCAACCCATCACCCCAACACTGACCCCAGTAACAGCCACCCAGACCCCCTGCGATCCATCACCCCAACACTGACCCCAGTAACAGCCATACAGACCCCCTGTGATCCATCAACCCATCACCCCAACACTGACCCCAGTAACAGTCAACCAGACCCCCTGCGATCCATCACCCCAACACTGACCCCAGTAACAGCCACACAGACCTCCTGCAATCCATCAGCCCCCCCAAAACTCAAGCAGAGAAACCATTCATTCACGTACAAGCCCCCCCCACCCCAGGTGGGGAGGGATTGAAGAGGACAAAAGATTAAAAGAACAAGCAAGCAAACAAACAATGCAGAAATCAGGGCAGGGGGGTTGCTTTTTAAAAACTTACCAGGTTTCTGAAAGGATGAGACCTCCTCATCACTTTGTAGTCTGACTCAGATTTCTCCCCCATCCCCTCTAGTGAACCTTGAGGGAGGAGCAGGGAAGAGTCAGCTCTCTTCTCCTCCTCCCACTCTGGTAGAGGAGGGGTCAGGAGGAGAAAAAGCAGCTATGAGGTGGCCAGAGTGTTTTGAAAAGGTGCCTGGACATGCCCCCACGCCTTGCTGATTGGCTGGGATTCTCCAAAGGAACCCAGCCAAGGAGCACATGGCACCTCCTCCACTCCCTCCCCAATCCCCCAGAAAGCAGTGCGTTTCTGCATTGACGCCCAGCGCATGCTTTCTGAGGACTTGGGAGACATTCTCTAAGTCCCCACCTCCCTTTAGCTCTCTGGCCAGTGAGTGGAAAGCTAGAGGGAGGGGGGAGCAGCAGCAGGAGGAGGATTGACTCCTCTCCCCCTCCTCCCCTTGTAGAGTTCTCCGCTGCAGGGTTTGTTTACATATGACCCTGCTTCTCTAGGAGAGATAAAGGCGTGTGCAGTTTGAGGTATGGTGATGCCTGCAACTCCGCTGGCATGGCCCCTGCCACCTCTAATACGTGCCCCATTGCCTGGCTTACGGGCAGCAGATGGGCCTCTCCTGCTTCCCTTCTCCATTTCCCCCACCCAAAGAATGCACAGGATTATATTTTTATATATATATATATATATATATATATATATATATATATATATATATATATATTCAAATTGGTAACCTAATACTATATATATCTACACTAATTCTAACTGCTATTAACTATTCTAAAACCTATGGAACTAAATGGATGTAAGGAAAAGACTCACCCTGAGATGGGGATGGGGGCGCGGTGGCCAGGTGACCAGAGGGAGCCTGGGCTGTGGTAGGCAGAACGTACGGCAGCAACGGAGGCGGAGGCAGAAGCAGGGGCTTCCCCCGCCGCCACAAGCAACAGCATCAGGGAGCAGGTCAGCGGGGACCGTGGGGGCGGGGCCAGCAGAGGTGCCACAATGCCCAGCATGCCTTCAGGAGAAGGCGGGGGCCAGTGCTTGTGTACTTAAGGAGGGTCAGAGGCATCTGAGCGGCGCCGGTGAACAGCGTAGCTCAGAGACTGGCCCCTTGCGACTGTATTTGGAGGAAAGCATTGCGACGGACGAGAGTGGTGTGCGAAGGCTGAGCAAGCGCAGAGAGTGAGTGTGGTCACGGAGAGTGTGGTGAGGTTGGGGGCGTGACACAGTGTAATTTGGGAGCGGGGAGTGTGTGTTCGGGGAAGGAGGGTGGTGTGCACAGTTACCCGTTCCCCCGTGCCTGGACCCCCAACTGTCCTTCCCTCATGACCTGCGTGTGTAGGCCCGTCCCTTCCCTGTTTCCCTGGGAACTACTGCCCTGTGATCCCCACCTTCCTGCACTGTCTTCTCGCCCCTTGCAATCCCGCCCCCCCCCCCCGTGTGGTTGGAGTCACAGTTCCGTGTGGGTAAAGGTGTGGTGCGGTTAGGGGCTGTTCTTACAGCCAGCACGCTCGAGTGGGGGCATAACTCAGGACCTCGTTGTCTCCCCCTCCCTATGATGAGATAGGCCGCACCTCCCTTGGGAGCCAGCGACCCTATAACAACCTGAGGGGTGTCTTTCCTTCATCTGTGGAGTTGCCCCCATGAGAGTCCGGGAGAGTAGCGGGGATTAGGCTAAAGGTCCAGCCAGGTCCACTTCCCTTTCACACTTCCCCATCCATAACAATGGAATATTGTCAAATATCCACAAAGGCCTAGCCCAACAAACATTCCTCTTTTCTCCAGGATTTTGAATCCTGGCTTACCTTCTTCCTCTCTGAGGATACCCCCGCTCTCATTCTTGGTCACTTCAACATCCATGTTGACGCACCTTCCCAGCCCTTCATCTCCCGCTTTCCTCCTCCTTTGATCTCCACCTCTGGACTGATTCCCGCACCCACACCGACGGCCACTCTCTCGACCTCATCTTCTCCAGAAACTGTCCTGTTGCTGACCTCTCCTTTGACTTTTGTCCCGCGTCCGACTATTACCTCACTTCCTTCAACCTCTCCCACTAACCCCCATCTTCTTCCCCAGCTCCATGCCCCTTCCGTGATCTGCAGGCTATTAACCCTTTAGATTTTGCTTCCTATCTCTCCTCCCTCCTGTCTTCTCCTCTTCCCCTGACATCTCTTTTCTCAATGCCTCTCTCGCCATGACCCTCAGCTCTCTTGCCTCCCTCTCCTCCCACCCCATTTGACCCCAAAACCCTTGTCCTTGGCTCACCCCTACTTTCCACTTCCTCCACTCCTGAACCCGGACTGCTGAATGCCTCTGGCGTAAATCTCACTCCCACCCTGACTTCCTCCACTATAAATTCTCCATCTCCTCCCTCTCTTCGGCTATCTCCCTGGTGAGGCAACACTGCTATGCCTCCTGAGTTGAATCCTACTCTCGTGACCCTCGCCGCCTCTTCTCCACCTTTGATTACCTTCTCAAGCCCCCCTGCCACCTCCACCCTCTTCCCTTTCTGCTCAATATCTCACATCATTCTTCACCTCAAAGATTGACAAGATCCACTGGGACACTGCTTCCCACCCATCTCCTCTCCCCAATCCCTCACCGTGCCCTCCCATCTCTCTCCTCTCCTCCTTCCCTCCTGCCTCCCTTGCTTCCCACCCATCTTCTCTCCCCACTCTCTCACCACCCCCTCCCCATCTCTCCTCTCCTCCTTCCCTCCTGCCTCCCTTGAAGAATTCTCCTCTTTGCTCTCTTCCTCCAACTCTTCCACCCGCCCTCCACTGTTGCCCCCCTCTTTTACATGTAATTAATATCTCCCTCTCCACTGGTTCCTTCCCCTCTGCCTTCAAGCATGCCATGGTGTCTCCCATCCTCAAAAAGTCCACCCTCAACCCCACTGACCCCTCTAGCTACCGGCCGGTCTCCCTCCTTCCCTTCACCTCTAAGCTTCTAGATCATATTGTCTACTCCCACTGGCTGGATCTGCTCTCTGCCAACTCCTCCCTGGACCCTCTCCAATCTGGCTTCCGCCCCCTTCACTCCACTGAAACTGCCCTTGCCAAGATCACCAATGATCTACTTGTCGCTAAATCTAAGTGCCTTTACTCCATTCTTGTCCTCCTTGACCTCTATGCTGCCTTTGACACTGTAGACCACTCACTCCTATTGGACTAGCTGCCTCTGCGGCTCTGTCCTTGACTGGTTTTCCTCCTACCTCTCTGACCACTCCTTTAATGTGTCTCTTCCCAACTCCAGCTCTTCCTCCCTCCCCCTCTCGGTTGGGGACTCTGTCCTGGGCCCTCTCCTCTTCTCTATCTACACCCTTTCCCTTGGCAAATTCATTGCCTCCCATGGCTTCCAATATCACCTCTATGCTGATGACACTCAACTCTATCTCTCCACCCCCTCTCTCTCCCCCTCTGTCCAAGCTCGCCTCATCAATTGTCTCTCTGATATCTCCACCTGGATGTCCCAATGTCAGCTCAAGCTCAACATTGGCTAAGACTGAGCTTCTTATCTTTCCTCCCTACCCTTCCTCTGTTGGAATGTTATTAATGGTCAAAAAACCAAAAAAAACCCAAAAAGCAGCTTGAATTGTTAGTAGCAACAGCTTAGTAGTAATTAACACCTTGGAGATTGTTTCTAGATTAAATAATCTACTTTATTGAGAAGTACATTGTGATAGGAAAGGCCTATCCCTAGGTCTTACTAGCCGGACATGTTGAAGGTCAGAGAGAGAATTTTGGAATGGCAAAAGGTCAGGAAGAAGGAGGAAGTCCAGTAGGAGCTTCCTGGGCATATCCCACCTGGGAGGGGGCTTAGAAGCAGAGATCAAGAAAGGTTAAAGTGACACTCACACTAACTCACTATCTCTACTCCCAAATGTCCCTAGTGGTCATTAGGGTTTGTTGGTGCAAAAGGTGATGTCATCTGGAGCTGTTTTTCCAATATCCTCTCCCTCTTCCCTGTCCATCCTTATTGATGGGGTCACCATTTGCCCCGTTCCCCCAAGCCCATAGCTTGGGCTTCATCTTCAGTACTCCCCTTTCCTTTAAACCTTGCATCGACTCTGTTGCCAAGTCCTGTCGCTTCGCCCTCCACAACATTGCTCGGATTCGCCCCTTTCTCTCTGTCTCCTCAGCCAAAATGCTTGTTCATGCCATGCTCATCTCTTGCTTTGACTACTGCAACCTCCTCCTTACTGGTCTCCCCCGCTCTCAGCTGTCCCCCCCCTTATCTACATCCAAAACTCTGCTTCTAGGGTCATCCACTCAGCCTGTCACTTCGACCACGTGCAGCCTCGCCTCTCTTCACTGACTCCCCCTTCCCAAATGCATCCTTCACAAACTCCTGGTATTCACTCATAAATGCCTTCACATCCTGGCTCCCCCTTACCTCTCAGCCCTAATCTCCTTACACACTCCTGCACACACTCTCCGCTCCTCCTCTGTCCTCTCCCTCATGCTCCTTCATCTCCCCTGCCCCCCTAATCACTTTGATCCTTCTCATTTGCTGCCCCCCATGCCTGGAACTTCCTCCCTGACCACATATGCCTTGCCCCCTCCCTCCGCACCTTAAAATCTCTCCTCAAAACCCACCTCTTCCTTGACACCTGTTAGAACTTGCCTTTCAATTTTTACTGTTTTCCCTCCCCACAGACTCTTGCCTAACTGCAACCAAGCCAAGCATGTGCAACTGAGACCTCACATCTGCTTGAATGTTATTTATCCCTTGTCTCTCCCTATGTCCCCTCTTCTTGTCTCCCCCCTCCATGTCTATTAGATTGTAAGCCATAGGCAGGGACCGCGTCATTCTTATTGTTCTGTAAAGCACCAGGTACACAGCTGGTGCTACACAAATGCTCATCAAATAATAATAATAATAATAATAATAATAAATAATAAATAAAACTGAATCACTACACACTATCTCTATCTATCTCTATAACTTAGCTAACTCCTACATCTATCTATCTATCTATCTATCTATCTATCTATCTATACACAGGGATGGGAGGCACAGACAGCTCACAACAAACAAGACAGAGAGGGCTACAAAACTGAAATGAAACCTAAATCAATCTAATCCTACTCTAAGTAAATCAAAAACAGGGGAAGGGAATCAGGGAATGGAATATATACACGGAGGAGGGAAAGGTTCAATGGAGAGTAGGGAGAAAGAATACAGGGTAGGGTAAAAAATAAAAAGAACACCTAAATCTATCCAATCTAATCTAAATAAATGAAACTATGGAGGTAAATGTGTGGAAATGGGTGACATAGGAGGAGGATGGCAATGGATTAGAAAGAAAAACTGCTGGAAGAGGGAGACTTCTGAAAACATCTGCTTACAGGAGCAGTGGCTAGCTCAGAAGGAATTGGAAGAGGGGAGGGAAATGACTTTTGTTACTTTCTGTGACCACTTTAACACAAGCCCCATTGGCTCCCCGTGCAGCCTAGCCTATGGCCAATCTCAGACTGCGAAGCCAGTAGTCTGAGGAAAAGAGGGATGGTGATTGGGCAGGCTGACTTCTAGTTCAAGCTTCTCCACCCCTGGCACCAGAAAGTCTCCTCCTCAGCTGCCCTCCCTGAGCCTTCCAGCCCTGTTTTTCCCACCTGAACTTGCCTAAACGCGGCTAAATGGGGTCAAACTGTTCGGGGCTTTTGGCATTCGGTTTGGGCATTCGGTTTGGCTGTCTGAACTGGCCGAGTTAGGGTCAAACACTGAATACCCGTACCGCATTCACACATCCCTACTTGGGAGATCGTGGTTCAAATCCCATCTGAGCAATTAACTCACTTTATGGTCTTGGACAAATCACTGTGTCTCAGTCTAAGTTATCCATCTGTGAAATAATTACCTACCTCACAGGGTTGTTGCAAGGATGAACAAGATAATGATCATGAAGCACTCTGAACACATAAATCACTATAGAAGTGACATAATAAGAAACAAACAAACACATTAAGTTAGACTGAATATTCACTTTACCTGTAACACAGAGATTACTGTCACTAAAATATATTTGTATTTTCTGGGCAAAAAGTCTTGAACAGCTATTTAAATATAAAACATATGAGCAAATTAAAAAGGGGAGCTACTGCAAAATGCACTGTTTTTTACCATAATTCAGAAAGCTGACATCGAGAAACACTCATTTAGAACAAATACATACAACAGCTCCCAAAGGGGAAACACAGTCTTAACATCTTAATTCCCACTTGTCTTTTTATTCCCAAGGTGTATGCTAATATCTTTATAAATATAGCAGTAGCAGCAGGATTTAGAAGCAGTTTGTCTGCAAGGAAAATGACACAATATGCAGTTATTTTGTTTATGAGGGTGAAGAGGAAGCCTCATACTAGTGTGACTGTAGAATCTTTTCCCTCCTTTAGAACCCTCCCAAACTGAGGAGACTAAATGGTTTTTTAAACTGAAAGCAAACCTCCTACTTTGCTTGCGCCAAAGGTGGGGGGGGCAGGAGTTTCAGGCTGTTTTTAGACGTGCGTGGCAAGCGCACTGAATAAAATCATACTGCGTGTAAATATCCTATGTGTGGGATTTAAACGTGACATTTTGCATATTAAAGCCGGTTGCGCATTTTTTTAAAGGTGCTAATTAAATACCTCAACATCAAAATTTTTAATTTCCTGCTTTAAAAGAACAGGCATCTGACTTTAATGCATGAAATATCACATCTAAATCCCACATGCAGGATAGTTATACGCAGCGTGATTTTATGCAGTGCGTTCGCCACGCACGTCTAAAAGCAGTAAGGATGGGTGAACAGAACGCGGTTTGGATGTTCGGTCGTTCAGTTCGAAACCCAAGTGTGGGTTTGATGGTTTGGTTCAGCCAAATTCGGGTTGGCTGAACTTGGGCAAGCATTCAAAAATAGCACTATCAATACTGAAACCAAAATGAAACCAAAATCGTTTTTGGCCCTAAAAAGACGTTTTTCCTGCAGTTTGGTTGTGTTCATATGAGTTAATATGAACACAACCAAACTGTTCGGTCCATCAAGATTTTGGTTCGGACATTCGGTTCGGACGTCCGAGCAGACTGAGTTTGGTCCGAACTCAGAACATCCAATACGCATTCGTCCATCCCTAAAAAACAGCCTCAGATTCCACTAGAGTGACATAATTTTGCTTGATTGCAGGAGTTAGGACAGAGGTGGGAAAACTTTGTCCATACCTGCCAATATTAATTAATTTATCATCACCATCATCATCATCATCAAACATTTATATAGCACCAGCAGTGTACCTGGCACTTTACAAAGTAAAAAAAATAGACATGGTCCCTGCCCTAGTGCTTACAAACTGAGAGACAGGAGTTGGGGAGAGACATAGGAAGGGGAACAGAGGGAGAGACAAGGGGTCTAACAGTCATGAAAATGCGAGGTCTCAGGTGCACGTACTTGGCTTAGTTACATTGAGAATAACAGCAGGCATGTCCATGTGGCAAGGATAAGGGTACACAGACCATAGGTATAGGGTATAGTGGATCATCAGGATAAAGGGTCAGACAGAGCAGAGCAAAAGAGGTGCATTTTAAGGAGAGATTTGAAGGTATGAAGGGAGGGGGCAGGGAGGGATTCCAGGCATGGGGGGCAGCAAGGGAGAAGGGACGAAGGCAGTTAGGGGAGTAGGAAAGGTGTAGAAGGGTAAGAGAAGGGACAGAGGAGGAGCAAAGTGCACGGGCTGGAGTATGGAGGGAAATAAGTGCAGAAAGGTAGGGGGAAGTGAGGTTATGAAGAGCTTTATAGGTGAAGACTAGGAGTTTGTGCAGGATTCGTTTAGGATGGGGAAGCCAGTGAAGTGACGAGAGGAGGGGCTGCACATGGTCGAAGTGACGGGCGAGGTGGATGACCCTGGCAACAGAGTTTTGGATGGAGATAAGGGGAGAAAGGGGAGACCGGGGAAGGCCAGAAAGAAGGAGGTTACAGTAATCGAGGAGAGAGATGACCAGAGCATGAACAAGAGTTTTGGCAGATGAGACAGAGAGAAATGGGTGAATCTTAGCAATGTTATGGAGGGAGAAGCGACAGGATTTAGCAACAGAGTCAGTGTAGGGTTTAAAAGAAAGGGGTGAGTCAAAGCTGAAGCCTCCATCAATAATTATTGACAGCGAGGAGGGAGAGGAAAGATGAGAGGAGAAGAATAGGAGTTCAGTTTTAGCCATGTTGAGTTTGAGCTGACATTGAGACATCCAGTTAGCGATGTCAGAGAGACAGTTGATGAGACGAGGTTGAACAGAGGGAGAGAGAGAGAGAGTTGAGTGTCATCAGCATAGAGGTGGTATTGGAAGTCATGGGAGGCAATGAGTTTTCCTAAGGATGAGGTGTAGATAGAGAAGAGGAGAGGGCCAAGAACAGAGCCTTGAGGAACACCAACCAAGAGGGGAAAGGAGGAGGAGGTGGTGTTGGAGAGAGACACTTAAAGAGAACCAGTTAAGGACAGAGCCGCAAAAGCCAAGGAAGTGAAGGGAATCCAGCAAGAGTGAGTGGTCAACAGTATCGAAGGCAGCAGAGAGGTCAAGGAGGACAAAAATGGAATAGAGACTTTTAGATTTAGCCACCAGAAGACCATTGGTGATCTTAACAAGATCAGTTTCAGTAGAATGAAGGGGGCGGAAGCCAGATTGGAGGGGGTCAAGGGAGGAGCTGGAAGATAGAAAGTCAAAGCAGCGGCAATAGACAACACGTTCAAGCAGCTTAGAATAAAAAGGAAGGAGTGAGACAGGATGATACCTAGAAGGGTCAGAGGGGTCAAGAGTGGACTTTTTGAGAATAGGAGAGACTGTGGCATGTTTGAAGGCAGAAGGGAAAGAGCCAGTAGAGAGGGAGAGGTTGATGATGTGCAGGAAGGAAGGGGCGACAGTGGGAGTAATGGAGGTGAGGAGGCGGGAAGGAATGGGATCAAGGGGGCAAGTGGAAGGGTTGGAGGAGGAGAGCAGAGAGGAGATTTCCTTAAGGGAGGCAGGGGAGAAGGAGGACATGAGAGAAGGAGGGGGAGGAGGGAGAGGGGTGGGAGTGGGAAGAGAGGAGTGGGAAGCGATGTCGAGGCGGATCTTGTCTATCTTGGAGGTGAAGAAGGAGGCAAGATCCTGAGCAGAAAGGGAAGAAGGAGGGGGAGGACAGGGAGGCTTGAGGAGGGAGTCAAAGGTAGAGAACAGGCGGCGAGGGTCCCGAGAACAGGACTCAATGCGGGAGGCATAGTAGTGTTGTCTAGCAAGGGAGATAGCAGAAGTAAGGGTGGAGAGACAGAATTTGAAGTGAAGGAAGTCAGCGTGAGAATGGGATTTGCGCCAGAGTCGTTCAGCAGCACGAGTGCAAGAACGGAGGTGGCGGATACTAGGGGTGAGCCAAGGACGGGGGTTGTGGGAGAAGGCAGGGCGGGAAGAGAGAGGGGCATGGGAGTCAAGTGTGGAGGAGAGAGAGGCGTTGAGAGCAGAGACAGCGGAGTCAGGGGAGGAGGAAGAGAAGACTGTAGGAAGAAGGGGAGAGAGAGAGGAGGCAAAGTCCAGGGGATCAATAGCTTGAAGGTCACGGAAGGGGCGTAGAGAAGGGGAAGAGGAGGGGGGACAGTGGGAAATGTTGAAAGAGGCAAGGAAGTGGTCTGATATAGGATGAGGATCGAAGGAGAGATCAGCGACAGAGCAGTTTCTAGAGAGGACAAGATCAAGAGAATGGCCATTAGTATGGGTGGGGGAGTTGGTCCAAAGGTGGAGGTTGAAGGAGGAGGCTAGGGAGAGGAAGCGAGAGACTGAGGGCTGAGATGGGTCATCAACATGAATGTTGAAGTCACCAAGGATGAGAGTGGGGATATCAACAGAGGAAGAAGGTGAGCCAGGACTTAATGTCAGAGAGAAAGAAAGAGAGAGGACAAGGGGGGTGGTAGATGACAGCAACATGTAGATGGAGGGGGGAGTAGAGGCGCATGGAGTGAGCCTCAAAGGAAGGGAAGGAGAGAGAGGAGGGAGGAGAAATTGGTTGAGCCCCGAAGGAAGGGAAGGAGAGAGATGGGGGAGGAGAAATAGTACCTTTTTACCTGGTATACTAACGGGTTTTGTTATCCCAATGTTGTTTGGTTTGTACCGGGTTCAGCAAACAATGAAGGTCATTAATGCCTCATTAATCCAGCTTGAGAAAGAGCTAGCTGATGGAAAAATAAATGAAATTAAAATTGAGATTGGAGACCCTGACTCATTCATTGCTAGGGGGCAGAGAGGGGCACCTTTTTGCATTTTAAGAAGCTTGGGATACGCAGAGAACAAAGAAAGGTAACACTCAGGCAGGAGAGAACTGAAAACTAAGAGTAGGACTCTGTACGCATGTTTCTGAGAGATAATTCTTTAGTCGTTGCAAAAGACTGTGGCTGTTTCCACCTGGGATCTTCCAGGTGTATTTAAAACTAAACTTTACAGCCAATGTCAATTAACTGATCTGAGAATTAGACTGTTTAAGTAAGAGAGGGGAGAAACCCAATAGCCTACTCCTTATACTCACCTGCTGTGGTTCTGTCCTGCACTGTATTCTAGGGATGGGTGAACAGAACGGAGTTCGGAAATTCAGTTCGGTTCAGCTCAGTTTGAAATTCGAGTTCAGTTCGGAAGTTCGGTTCAGACTTCCGAAACAAGTTTGGTCATTCAAAACCAGGGGTTTTGGTGTGTGTTGCCTCTAGGGATGGGTGAACAGAACGAAGTTTGGAAATTCGGTTCAGTTCGGTTTGAAATTTGAGTTCGGTTCAGAAGTTCGGTTCGGTTTACTGAACAGACCGAGTTCAGTCCGAACTCTGAACTTGCGAACCGCGTTTGCCCATCCCTACTGTATTCAGCTCTTTTGACATGCAAGTTTCCTCCCACTGCTGTTTCCTACTACCCTTTACCTAAATTTTTACCTCTGAATAGTTCTTAATCTGCATTTACTTTTATAAGTTGATTCTTGGTTTCAATTGTTTTTAATTCTATTATTTTTTAAATGTATGAAACATCTCTTCTTTTTCTTAACTACTCATTTCCAAGTCATTGCCTTCTCATCTGTGCCTGTCCTACCTTTGCTCAGTCTATAGTGCTCACTTATTACATGCCTAAGGATGAGCTGTATGTGGTCCAAAAGCTTGTACATTTTCACTGTCCGGGCCCCCGGGTGTGGGGCATCCAGGACGTTGGTGGACGTAGGGAGTCAGAGGCTGGGATTAGCAGAGAGAAATCAGGGGACAAGGCTAGACACAGGGAAAGGAAAGGGATGTGGGGAAACCCCTCAGCCATTCTCCCAGGTCATGGGGATCAACCACCCTCACAGATTTACAATCTCAGGAAGAATACAGCTAATCATCAGAGTTTACAGGGAAAACACCCAAAGAGTACAGGGAACCAGGAAACAACAGAACCAGGGAACGAGGAAGCCAGAGGTCTGGGAGCATGAAATAATGGAACAGAGGGCTAGGACCATAGGCAAAGGGGCCAGAACAAGAGGCCAGGCACAGGGGGCTATGGGCTAGACAACAAGGAGAACAAGGAGTGGAACGTAAAGGAGCATGCAAAAGAAAAAGAATTGGAGCTGAAGTGGAAGGGACCAGGGAGGAAACAGGAGATGGAGATGCCAGCTAGCATGCCTTTTATGCTAGCTGGTACCCAATCAGGAAGTTGGGAGGCGGGGCTGGAATACAAGGGAAATTCCTGGGAAGGGCGTGGTTCAGGGGAGGGCTGGAGAAGCCCTGGAAGAAGATAAACAGGGCTGAGGTCTGGCCTAGGAAGTGGCATCAGAGGCGGAGGCAGTGCCTCTGAACCCTGAGGACTGGGGGTTCAAGCAATGGGTGAAATGAAAATGGAAAACATTCTTGTGAGAATCTCTCAAGATTCTCGCAACCCCACCAAGATCTTGTGAGATCTCGCTATGGTTTTCGAGAACCTCGCATGATTCTCAAACCTCCTCTGCAAAAAAAACCCCTCTGTGTGCATGCATTAAATAGATGCCACAGACATTCTGCCCATTCAAGGCACCTTGTTGGCCATTTTGCACATGCGCAGAGTTGTTTTGAGATTTTCAATATGGTGAGAGAGGGGTTTCAGCCCTATTCAAGACCCACGGGACCTTACACTCAACAATAGTTCATCCAATTAAGGCTATAAACTGAACTGCTTTATCTCCATCTGGGGAAAAAGTGACATTCAGAAACTTGGATCTACACGGACCACTCATCCAGGCTCCTTGAATCCAATATTTGATGAGAACTTTATTTTCAGGTCTCTAATTTTAAGATAATGTCATGTGAAAACTGTTGAAAGTGCCATGTGGGATCAGTAAGTTAAAATCCAATCTACCAAATGAGCTGTTGAGGCTCTGGTATCTACAACTGTGTTTAAAGAAAAACAGAAGGATGTAGGGCCTTGACGCTATCTGGTTTTTACTTTAGAGACAGACAAAATATGTTGTTCAATATTTCATATTTTTTTACGGGCTCTGTATAGGTTGAACATTTGCATCACAATGACCTGAGGAAGACCAGGATACAGTTCCAGATTCAAATAGGCCATAGCTTTTTGATTTGGGTGACTTGATACACATTTCCTCTGACAAAACCCTGATTGTAAGGTATCCTGAGGTACCTACTTACCTTCCGCAGAGCCATTAATTAAAGTCACCCAGGACACAGCTGGGTGGCAAAAAAATACTCCTTGAGCCACAACTCAGGTACCCTCCTTCTGGCACTTCTTGCCCAACATAGGTTAATGGTCTTTACGTTGCTGTAGCAAACAACTCTCCCCCACCCTCAAAAGGTAAATAAGCTAGTCTCCTCAAGCTGCTTCAGTATTCTGAGCCCTACTGAATTTTTTTGTAAGGGGATGACTCTCTGTGCAATTTTTAAATTATCCCCTGGCTCGGCTCTGTCACTTCTTTTTGCCCTCAGCCACAATGATAACCTTGTGAAAGTTGGAAGGGAAGACACTGCAAGGAACACACACACATACATCGCCACCAAGCTGTTTCCAAGCCAGTTACAGAATGGGGAAAATTTCCTTCCCAGCCACAGGTTGACAGCTACCATGAGTCTGCAGTGCCATGTCTAAGTAGGTGGGCTTTACCTGTCTGCCCACTGTACTAGCTGACACCTCTCTTATAGAGTCATATGGCTGGAGGGACCTCAAGGGTCGTCTTGTCCAGTTCCCCGCACCAGTGCAGGATTCACCACATCCAAACTACCTGCACAGAAAAATCTGCCCAACAAGAAACAGAGGTTATTAAAAAATCTATCAAAAGTAGAGACCGTGACCAACCAGAGCCCACCAATGTCCAAAATAACAGGGAACAAGTTTATAAAAAGAAAGATCCAGATGTCTCAAACAGGTTATGTCTAGATCTCAGATAAAAGCAAGTGTTTCCATCCCGCAAGGAAATACCGACCTTTTGGGGAGTGCTTGGGAGTGTTCTCTGGTACTTCATCACTCTCCAGTGATTCCAAGCATCCACCATTGTTGATATCAGTGCCTATGTTTTTTCTTCATTTCCCATCAATTTATCACTTTCCAGCATTTTTTGTTACTTACCAGCATTTCCCATCACTTTTCATCACATTCTGAGACTTTTATGACAGTTTTACAGCACTCAACTTTTATAGCACTTTTATGTCAATTTTCAGCACTTTCCTGGCACTTTTGTGTCTCCACAGCCCCCGGGGTGTGTGTGCGCAGGGTGCACACGGGACTTGGGATTAGCCCCATAGCAGCTTGGTTCAACTTGAGAAAAATAATGACAAATGGCAAAAACAGCAGAACAAACAGTACGTTTCTGTGTTGTGCAAATGAAGGTGAGTGACCTGTTTCTGATGGAAACAGCATTCACCACGATTTGTTATTTCATGTTTAGTTATGGTAATGTGGCTTTAAAATGTGATCTGCGTCTTTGGGTGGTAAGGCACATTAATGATTGGGACTCTAGTAACTAAATTTCAAAGCATGCAGCATACTCATTCTGATTGGACATATGCACCTCTCCCCCCTTGCATACTGGCCTCCTTTCTCTACTGGGGCAGCAGAAACTGTCCTCTCTGCACTTAAATTGTTGGGTTCCTATTTGGTATGATAAAAGACATTATCCCAACTACTTTTGCCTCCTATGTCTTTCATGCTTATATTCATGCATGGCATCAAACTACCTAAATTACATTACTTGATTCACTCTGAGATAAGCTAGCTAGTGTGTGTGTATCATACCCTAGTTGTCCTTTTACAATTAAAATGATTTTCTCTTTGATTCCTATACAAAACAAAAGCAACAGTAAAAAAAGAAACACCATTATTTTTTCCACAGTTGTTAAAGAAAATACTCAATCTGAGAAAACAGGCATGTCTTTGAAAGAGATTGCCATGTGGAATTGAAACCAAAGCACAGCTGACACATGGAGAGGTAGATTTAAAGCAAAGCCAATTCAAGAGATTAGTTGGGATATAAGCAGAACCTGGGCCTTCAAATTAAAATTCAAAGTGTATCAGAAATGAATTGTTTTCAAGGGTGGAATAATATAGTTTTAAGTAGCATTGAAAAACTTGTAATTTCCTGCTTATTCTAAGCCTCAGTTTGGTTTTCAACCAAATTATCTAAATTTTTGCATCTTTTATTCAAGAAGAAAATGCCCCTTTTATGCTGTAACTCAAAAAAGCAAGGCATGAAAATTATCGGTTAATCCCATATTCTTCCCTGAGACAAGGTATGTCTAATTAGATACCATTTTGTAGAAGGAGAAAGAAATTACCTAAGTAAAAGTTCTGCATCTTGGGCATACATTCTGAAATGGATTTTATGAAAGTAGTAGCTTCTGTGATGTAAGGATTCAGAAATTAATACAATCAACCCTACTCTTATCTTTTAATTAGCAAAAGGAGAATGAACTTAAGCTCAGAGACATAGTAGAACATTCCCACCTCTACTCTGGAAGTCCCTGTGCTGCTTTGGAGGAGAGCATAAACATGAAAAGGCAGGAAGCAGTCCCGTAGCTGGTGATGTGTTATCCTCTCGCACCAAGGATATTTCTCCAGGGGAGTGTGACCAGAAGTGTGGGAATAGGACAGTTGTGATAGCTGGGGATTCGATTATTAGGAATGTAGATAGCTGGGTTGCTGGTGGCTGTGAGGACCGCGTGGTAACTTACCTGCCTGGTCTGAAGGTAGTGGACCTTACATGACACATAGAAAGAATCCTAAAGAGTACTTGGGAGGAACCTGTTCTTGTGGTCCATGTTGGTACCAATGACATAGGCAGATGTAGAATGGAGGTTCTGGAGGCCAAATTTAGGCTTCTAGGTAGTAAACTCAAGTCCTGAACCTCATGGGTAGCATTCTTGGAAGTGCTGCCTGTTCCATGCTCAGGACCCCAGAGGCACGCGGAGCTCCAATGTCTCAATGTGTGGATGAGACAATGGGGCAAGGAGGGAGGTGTTAGATTTATCAGGAACTGGGCAGGGCAGCCTTCTGTGGAGCAGGGAGCCTATACAGATGGGATGGGCTCCACCTTAACCAGAATGGAACTCAGCTGTAGTTTTTAAATAGTTTTTAATAGGCAATAGTTTTTAAACTAGAACCTGGGAGAAAGCTGACAGGCATTGTGTAGTGCACAGTTCGGACTGTGGCATCAATGCAGGATGATGCTAACTTAGGGTATTTAGAGTTGCTTAAGACTAAGGAAGGGATACAAATTAAGGGACTTCAGGTGGAATTAGCTGGAGAACAGATAAAAAACAATTCCAGGGTGCCTGATACAGTCCCCTATAATACGCTCAGTAAGAAGAATAAAAAGAATACACATAAATGTCTATATGCAAATGCTAGAAGCCTAAAAAGTAAGATGGGAGAATTAGAGTGCATGGTGCTAAATGAAGATCTAGACATTATAGGCACCACAGGACAGGGTGGAATGAGGATAACCAATGGGACACTGTAATACCAGGGTACAAAATATATCGGAATGACAGAGGAGATGGAGTTGGTGGTGGGGTGGCTCTATATGTAAAAGACAACATTGAGTCGAGTACAATTAAAATGTTAAAGGATGCAAACTGTTCCCTAGAATCTCCATAGATAGAAAATCCAGTTATAAAGGGGAAGAGTATCTCAGTAGGGCTATACCATCGTCCCCCTGACCAGGACAGAGAGACTGATAAAGCAATGCTAAAAGAGATTGGAAGGGCTACTAATGTCAGCAACATAATAATAATGGGTGACTTCAATTACCCTAATATTGATTAGGTGAATGTTTCTTCAGGGCGGGATATGGAGGTCAAATTTCTGAATGCCCTAAATGACTGCTTCCTAGAACAGCTGTTTCTGGAAGCAACGAGAGGAGGAGCTATTCTAGATCTAATCCCCTGGGACAGACACTGAAAGCTGCATGCCCACCCCTGCACTCAGAGCCCTGGGACTGGGAGCCCTGCCCCCACATCAGCTGACCTCCCGCTCCAACCCCCACAGGGGAGGTTTGTCCCCTGGGACAGAGACTGAAAGCTGCACGCCCCGCCCCTGTGGACGGCAGCCCTCGGGCGGCACCCAAAGGGCGACGACAAAAGGGTGCGGGCCTTTTTGTGGCTGTTGTGAGGCCGGTGCAAGGACAGCAAGGAGCCACCCCCCTGGCGATGCCTACACCACACAGCCTCTTCTGACCATTGCCGCCGGAAATCGTGCAAACGCTCCCGTGCCACCCTCAGGCCAGGTTACCAACTCTGCTGCCTGGACTGTTGCCACCTAGGATGCCTCCCCATAAATTCCTTGCCTCCTCGCCCTCTATTTCCCCCCCTCCTTCTTGCCCTGCTGATGGCTCCCCTCCTTCTCCCCTTCCCTCCACCAATGGCCTTTCTCCAACCAACCTACCCCTTATTCTCACCCATGCCCATTCCCCCTCCGCACCCTCATCACCCCTTGCCCATTCCCTGTAAGCCCCCACCACCACCCCACCTCCCCTCACCCAGACCTTCCACACCCAGACACTCCACAGCCCATTGTGGCTGGTGTGAAGCCTGGATCTCACCCTCCATCTCTGTTACCCCAGCCACTCTATTCTCCGGGGGCCTTTTGTTCTCTCACCGACCCCGCCCTGAGGGCCAGGGGGGTGGTGTGGGTTTCCTCTTTGCCAATCCCTGTCAATTCCAAACCCTTTCCCCTCCTCCCTCCCTCTCCTTCCCTCCCCTTCAGGCCCATTCTGTGAGTTTATACTCCCCCCATTACCTTCGTGTTGCTGTCATCTACTGCCCCCCGGGTTCCCTCTCCTCTTTTCTCCCAGACTTTGAATCCTGGCTCACCTTCTTCCTCTCTGATGACACCCCTGCTCTGATTCTTGGTGATTTCAACATTCACGTTGACACACCTTCCACGCCCTCTATCTCCTGCTTTCTCTCCCTGACCTCCTCCTTTGATCTCCGACTCTGGACCGACTCCCCTACCCATACCGATGGCCACTCCCTCAACCTCATCTTCTCACAAAATTGCTCTCTTGCTGACCTCTCCTTTGATCCCTGCCATAATTCTGATCACTTCCTCACCTCCTTCAGCCTCTCCCACCAACCACCCTCCTCCTCCCCCTCTTTGTGCCCCTTCCGCAATATGCAGGCCATAACCCTCATGGAGTTTACCTCCTCTCTATCCCCCGTCCTCCCCTCCATTTTCTCCTCCTCCTCCCCTGACTCTGTCATCTCCGCTCTTAACACCTCTCTCTCCTCGACCCTTGACTCACTTGCCCCTCTCTCTTCCCACCCTGCCCGGCCCCAAATCCTCTCTAGTTACCGGCCAGTCTCCCTACTTCCCTTTGCCTCAAAGCTTCTAGAACGTGTCATCTACTCCTGCTGCTTGGACCTCCTCTCTGCCAACTCCTCCCTGGATCCTCTCCAATCTGGCTTCCGCCCCCTCCACTCTACTGAAACTGCCCTGGATAAGATCACCAATGATCTACTTGTCACTAAATCTAAGCACCTCTACTCCATTCTTGTCCTCCTTGACCTCTCTGCAGCCTTTGACACTGTTGACCACTTGCTTCTATTGGACTTGGTTTACTCTTTGGGCTTCCATGGCTCTGTCCTTGACTGGGTCTCCTCCTACCTCTCTGACCACTCTTTTAAAGTCTTACTCCCCGTCGCGAGTCAAACTCCTCCTCCCTCCCCCTTTCAGTTGGGGTCCCTCAAGGCTCTGTCCTTGGCCCTCTCCTCTTCTCTATTTACACCCTGTCCCTTGGCAAAATTATTGCCTCTCAAAATTATTGCCTCCCACAGATTCCAATATCATCTCTACACTGACACCCAATTCTATCTTTCTACCCCCTCTCTCTCCTCTTCTGTCTGCTCACGCCTCATCAACTGCCTCTCTGATATCTCCCCTGGATGTCCCAACGTCAACTCAAGCTCAACATGGCCAAGACCGAACTCCTCATTTTTCCTCCTTCCTCTTCCTCTCCCTCTAACCTTCCCATCTGTATCGATGGAGTCACCATCCATCCTGTTCTCCAAGCCCATCGCTTGGGCTTCATCTTTGACACGCACATCTCTTTTAATCCTTACATTGACTCTGTTGCCAAATACTGCTGATTCGGCCTTCCATAACATTGCTCGGATCCATCCCTTTCTCTCTACTTCCTCGGCCAAAACCCTTGTTCATTCCATAGTCATCTCTCGCCTCGATTACTGCAACCTCCTCCTTGCTGGACTGCCTCACTCTCACCTGTCCCCCCTTACCGCAATCCAAAACTCCGCTGCCAAGGTCATTCACTCTGCCCATCGTTTCAACCATGTGCAGCCTCTCCTCTTCCCTCTTCATTGGCTCCCCATTCCTGAACATATCCTGTTTAAATGTCTGGTATTCACATTAAAAACATCCCACAACCAAGCCCCTTACCTCTCGGACCTAATCTCCCTACGCACTCGTGCACGCACTCTCCGCTCCTCCTCTGTTCCCTCCCTCACTCTACCTCATTTCTCCTGCTCACCTAACTGCCTTCGACCCTTCTCCCTCACTGCCCCCATGCCTGGAACTCCCTCCCTACCGACATCCGCCTTGCCCCCTACTCCACTCCTTCAAATCCCTCCTCAAGACTCACTTTTTCCTCACTGCCTTTCCCAATGCCTGCTAGTCATTTCCCATATACTTACTGTCTGCCCTCCTCTGCAGACTGCTGCAACCAACCTGGCTGTAACCAAGCCAAGCATATGCACCTGAGACTTCGCATCCGCTTGAATGTTTGTTTTTCTTCTCCCCTGTCTCTCCCACTGTCCCTTCTCCCTGTCTGGAAGCCCAGATTAAATGCAACCCGCAAGTTAAAAAAGCAAGCAGGAAGACCAAATGTCTTCCACTGTGGTTAAATGGGGAGGTGAAGGAGGTTATTACAGCCAAAAAGGCATCCTTTAAAAAATTTAAGGCTAGTCAAAATTAAAATAATACGAAAGAGCATAAACACTTTCAATGTAAATGTAAAGTGTTGATAAAGCAGGCCAAGAGAGATTTTAAAGGGAGGCTTGCTAAAGAGGCAAAAACAAGCAACAAAAACCTTTTCAAATACATCAGAAGTAAAAACCCTGCTATGGATTCAGTTGGGCCATTAGATGATAAGGGAGTAAACGGGGTGTTCAGGGAGGATAAGTACACTGCAGAGAAGCTGAATAAGTTATTTGCATCGGTCTTCACTGTGGAGGATTTGGGAAGGTACCCATGCCAGATCCTTGCTTTGTGGGTGAGGAATTGGAAGAGCTGTTACAAATCAATGTGACGTTGGAGGATGTTCTAGGGAAAATTGACAAACTGAATACTAACAAGTCATCAGAGCCAGATGGCATTCACCCCCGAGTTGTGAAGGAACTCAAATATGAAATTACTAACCTACTGTTAGTAATTTGTAATCTGTCACTAAAATCTGCCACTGTACCTGAGAACTGGAGGGTGTCAAATGTAACCCCAATATTTAAAAACGGATCCAGAGGCGATCCTGGAAACTACAGACCAGTAAGCTTGACGTCTGTGTTGGGCAAAATGGTGGAAACCATCATTAAGGACAGAATTACAGGGCATGTTGACAAACATGGATTAATGGGGAAGAGTCAACATGGATTTAGTAAAGGTAAGTCATGTCTCACTAACCTGTTGGAATTCTCTGAGGGTGTAAATAAGCATGTGGACAAGGGAGACCCAGTAGATATAGTGTACCTGGATTTCCAGAAAGCATTTGATAAGGTTCCTCATGAGAAACTCTGGAGAAAATTAAAAAGTCCTGGGATAGGAGATAGTGTCTTACTATGGGTCAGAAACTGGTTGAAAGCTAGAAAGCAAAGGGTAGTACTAAATGGTCAGTTTTCACAATGGAGAGATGTAAAAAGTGGTCTGCCTCAGGGATCTGTATCTGGAGTGGTGCTGTTTAATGTATTAATTAATGATTTGGAAATGGGTGTTAAGAGTGAGGTGATCAAATTTGCAGACAACACCAAGTTATTCAAGGTAGATAAAACACGAGCAGACTGTGAGGAACTGCAATGGGATCTTATGACACTGGGTGCCTGGGCATCTAAATGGCAAATGAGATTTAATGTGGACAAGTGCAAAGTGATGCACGTAGGGGAAAATAATCCAAACTATGCGTACACAATGCTGGGTACTAAGCTAGGAGTTACCACTCAGGAAAAAGATCTGGGGGTGGTTGTGGACAATACAATGAAATCCACAGCGCAGTGTGCAGCAGCAGTCAAAAAAGCAAATAGAAAGTTAGGAATTTATTCGGAAGGGGATAGAGAATAAAACTGAGGATGTCATAATGCCTCTATACAAATCAATGGTGCGACCGCACCTCCAATATTGTGTGCAGTTCTCATCGCCCCATCTCAAAAAAGACATAGCTGAACTAGAAAAGGTACAGAGAAGGGCAACAAAAATGATCAAGGGCATGGAAGGGCTCTTGTATGAGGAGAGATTTGGTAGGTTGGGGCTCTTCAGTTTGGAGAAGAGACGACTGAGAGGAGATATGATAAAGGTGTTGAACTAATAAATAAGTGGTGTTGAACTAATAAATAAGGGGTAGTTATTTACGCTCTCCGCTAGTACTAGAACCACGGGACACTCCATGGAACTCATGGGTGGCAAGTTTAAAACAAATAAAAGAAAATATTTTTTCACTCAGCATATAATTGGGTTGCGGAATCTACTGCCAGAGGCTGTGGAAAGGTCCAGTACTATAGCTGAGTTTAAAATAGGTTTTGACAAGTTTCTGGAAGATAGGTCCATTAGCAGCTATTAGCCAGACAGGATTGGGGAACATGATGGGAGCTAGGGAAAAACAACAGGGAATGGATCCCCCATTGTGACCTTTTGGGTGCTTCTCCCAAGCCACCATGATTGGCCACTGTCGGAGAGAGGATGCTGGGCTAGATGGACTATTGGTCTGACCCAGTATGGCACTACTTATGTTCTTATGTTCTCAAAGAAATGACAAACCAGTATTACTGGATAGCACACTAGCAGAGATGTCAGTTAAGTGAAATGTAAATTAAGAATATTACTTTGTCACACCAATGGTCCATCAAGCCCAGCATCCTGGCTCTAACAGTGGTCAACTTCAGTTACTTCAGGGAAGTTCACAACATGTCATAATGCAGTGAACTATTTCCTGCTATTCACTCCCAGCCACCGATTATCAGAAGTCTTATCCCCCGATGAAATTGATTGATAGTCATTTATGGACTTATACTCTAATAACTTATCCAATTCTTCTTTTAAACCAGTTATGCTACTGTCCTTCACAATGTGCTCTGGCAAAAAGTTTAGAAGGTTAATTGTAGGCTGAGGAAGAAATGCTTCCTTTTATATGGCTTAAATTAGGGATGAGCGAACAGAACCGAGTTTGGAAATTCAGTTCGGTTCAAAAATCGAGTTCGGTTCAGAAGTTCGGTTGGGTCGATCGAATTGGTCGGGTTCACTCCAAACTTCCGAACCGCGTTCACCCATCCCTAGCTTAAATCTGCTGCAAGTTAAATTCATAGGATGTCCCCTAGTTCCAGTATTACATTAAGGGAAAAATAAAAGCTTCCAATTACTTGCTCTGCACCACTCAATATTGTATAAAGTTCTACATATCCTCCCTTAGTCCTCTCTTCTCTAAGTTGGCATTATTAGCTCTGTCTGTATACTTTAAGACACCCGAAGTCAGCACTCCCTGGAACATGGCAGATTGCTAAGGCTTCTGTGATATGGGGGGATGGAGGGATAGAAAAATTAAAAAAACAAATTTATTGGATTTGTGTACTTATGAAGACAACAGTAGGACTTTCCATGTGTATACATTGCTTATCAGAGGATCTCAACGCACTTAGGGCCCGATTTTCAAAGAAAGTCAGGACCAGAATTTCACCCATGTTTGAGCCAGATTTTCAAACAAATTTATTATTGACCCACACCTACTGAGATACTTGCAGACAAATTATCAAAAAAAGCTCAGCTCGTAATGCCCTGACCCTTGAAAATCTACTCATTCTTGGTTCCTAAAAGGGAGTTGATGCCTTTTGGGAATTCTTTCTCTAGCAAATTGGGTGGGAGGGGATTCCATGGCCGTCTGTCCTGCAGTGGGGGAATAATTACTAGACTGTGCTGACCTGGGCTTTTTCCTTCCTCCTCCCCCATGTATCTTTGCACATTGGGACTGGTCCCCTGAAGGCTATGGCCTTTGGGCGATGGCCGAAGGGCATCACCAAAGGGCACAGTCCCGTTGGCAGCCTGTTAGCGGCACGGAGGTGGTCCATCATTTTGAAGGAGACTTTGGAAAGGAGGCAGTTGTGAAGCTGGTTCAATATTTGGCGGAGGAGAGCCGAGCTAGGCCGCTGGTTCGACTTCCCAATTTGCCTTCCGTTGGAAAATTGCAAAAACAGAACACACACACCCAAATTCTTAATGCAGTGGATTGAATTTTTCATGAGTTAACTGACTCCGTCCTTTTCATAATTTCCAAGAGAAAAGAATGAGTCAAAGCATGTAGCTGTTTCCACCTTTCAAACTAAATTAATTGTGAAAGGAAAAGAAAAAAACAATGGTAAGCTTTAATCAGAAAAAGCTACGCCTTGTACACTTTTAATAAGTATCAGAGGCCAAGAACAATGACGCTAGGTTTCATTTTCATATCAATTGGCAGAAAGTATCTTTATTAGAAAAATGAAATTTTCATGTATTTACATTTGTACATCATGTTATACTTGGCACATGTGTTCCCTCCCCAGAGCTATATACATTTCCATACACGCAGACATTCAAGCCCCCCCATTCCCTTAACAGTTTTTTTCTACATATTTAACAAAAAATGAAGAACACAATACAATTTATAAGACAACCATAGTCATTATATATTCTTTTTCCTATCATAAAAAGTTTGAAGCAAACATTTTTTTTTTAGATATGCCCGAAAAATATTTATACAGTATTAGCACTTAAGTCATGCACTGGGTTAAAATATGTTAAGGGGTAAAACTTCTGTAAGACAGAATACAGGAAACAAAACAGGTAAATGGTTCACAACTCCATTGTGTTGCTGTGTGCTATTAGATAAAATCCAACTACCAACCTGGGATTGTAAAGAGACATACAGCTGTGTGTGTGGGGGGAGTTGTGTACATGGGCACGTCAGGTGGCTGGTTTCTTACATATGCGTTAAAACTGCTGTTGAGTTTGTCAAATCTATTTTGATAACAATAGACATGTATTCTATTTGTTTATTTTTCTTTTTAGTTACATTAAACTATTAATTATAACACCAAGCCCTACTTTCATTTATGGATTCATTTTTTATCTCATGCAAATCAGTTTTTATTTCTAAAGTAATATTTTGATTTACTTCCCCACGCGTTAAAGAGAGCTTTAAGCCACCGCTTCTCTTTGCTACTAGTTGGAAATTGATGGTTTCCACTTAGGATTGAAAAATGACTATCTTGAGGAGACAGCAGTAAATTGGACCAGTAAATATCCAGGATGGTAGGCTTTTTCATTTTAAAGTGTGTGTAATGACAGAGCTTATAGATGAAATACGCATTTCCACTATTGAGGAGTACTTCACTATTGTTTGTCATAACTCCTGATATATTTTTTTCTTCCAGACTTGAAATACTTTTCAGAAAATATAAATAGTCAGCATCCTTGAAGACATAAAAAATAGATGGCTACTGCTAATCTCTATTTTCTGAGGGCACAAATACATGAACATTTTGGGATTTATTCAAAGAAAACTGAGGCACAATTAAACATTAAGCCCACCTTCCTGAAACTACTTACAAGCTTATAAGTCTCTGTGAAATCTTCAATGATGCTGTTCAATGGGACATACAAGCTTGTAAGTAGTTTCAAGATTGGGGTCTATTTTCCACTATGACCCATCCATAAGCATCAAGCTGAAAATACTGATCAATGGCCTAGAAATCTGTTTGTAAGTTTTATAGGATAATTTTTTTGTCAGAGTAGTATATTTTTTCTCTGTCTCCAAATTAAACTTTCCCTAAATTTGCAGTAGTGAGAGTGATAAATAAAATGGTGTATTTAAAACCCTGTAGCTGAATGTTTATAGTTTTAATCTGAAACAACTATGTTTTCAAGCAAGTACACACCCACATACTATTACCCATCACATATTAAACCCATCAACATCATTGAACATCGAAATGTCAGTTCAATGAAAGGAAGCACGTACCATCCTTGAGGATTAATTGCAGAACAAACAAATATGGCAGATCAGAAAAATTGGGCCTATTAATACACATGTACAGACGTGAAATTCACACAACAATCGGTTCTGCATTCAAACTGAATTTTTGTATACACAGGATAGGCACAATGTAAATCAAGACCTCTGCCTAATAGCACACAAATGCTGTTTGCACAAGCTAAATCTGGGCTGGCAGACAAAAGCGACAGTGCATGTGTGTACAAATTTAGAGATCAGGTTGGCTCTTTCAGTGCAAAATGCTGGCTATGAAATAAATATTAGTTTAAAAGCTTTATATTTAAATCCATCCAAAGGTGCAGAGAGAAAAGAGCTAATGTAAACTACAAATTGTAAACAGCTCTTATTTAAAATTGTATAAGGTTCTCTACTTCAATATACAATTTCACAGAGTGCAACTTCCATATTTATTACTTAAATAATAACTATGAATATAAACACGGGGCTGATACAGCATCACTCAAACATTCCTATTTAACTCTACGGGGCATTTGCTGAGTAAAGAATCCAGAACTAGGCCAGATTAGGAAAATTAATTGGATCAATCTTATTTCAGCATCCAAAGGCCTTAGGCCATGTCCTTTATAAGAGATGCCCACACACTCAGCTGTAGGCAAACCCTATGGATTCTTCTTCAGTAGAAGTGGGTTAGAGAAACAGCAAAACTTATTTGAAAGAGTGCACAGAATGGTGGTTCATAGAGAGAAGTGGTGGACACACATTCAAGGAAAAAATGTGCCGATAATAGTGATGGCATTTTATTAACAAAGACATGGAAAACATCTCAATCAGTTTTGTAACTCCTTCTACAGAGGGTGTATCCTCACTTGGGGACACAACCGACAGTCTAGGAACTTCATGGCTGAATCCTCCACCAGTATAATTCAGCAAACCTCTACTAAAATTACGTGGAATTCCAACTGAAGATACACCCCCTCCCCCCTTTTAATAAGTAGGAGCAATATCTGCTTCTTGTTTCTCTAAATAGTTTTCCATTCCAGAAGCTAAACAGCACCTGAAAATAAATGGGGACCCTGATTATAAGTACCGGAGGTGAAACAGGTAGCAGAATACAAGGTATGCTTTTATTTTAAAACTTCAGATAGGCTGTAATTGACCCAAATGACATTCGTCACAATATTTGAGTAACTGGGTTTTTGCAATTCCAGTTATTTTATTTGTTTTCATTTGCACTTTTGGTATTTTATGCTTTAGTTATTTCTGTTTTTTGAATACAGATTTTAAAAATATGAACTGCCAGTAATTATGATAACTGGTGGAGTAAAAATGAAAAGTGGTCATATACCATTTGGTGCCCGTTTCAGCTTGGATTGTTTGGATTTGATGGGTTTGCCCCTATGGTTGGCACCCATTTCAGCTTTAGGTAGGTTCTGCCATGGTGCAAACAAGCAATCAATAAATGCTTTGGAACAACTAAAAATAAAACATCTAATGTGCACACACATATATACTTTTAAAAACATTGTCTTATGGCATCTGGTAATTAAAAATGTTAGGCCCATATAATTTTAAATAGTGCAACTTTTGCAATATGCAGGAAACTTCCAGTGATCATTAATACAGTTCTGAATGTCAAGAGGACAATTTCCCTTTACCTTAAAAAGTGCCTTTGCATATTTAGATTTATTCTCTAGTGTTTTCTTCCCTATGGAACAATAAAACACATATGGAGATTGCTATTACTTTTAATGGCATCCTCTTCCATTTTCTTGGCGATGTACTGCTAGTATTTTTACACACTGTATCAGTTATTAACAGATCCCTGAGGGGGAAAAAATAAGACAAACCCAGCACTTGCACTGCCTAATGTAATAATTGCCATATGCTCCAAGACACAGTGATCACAACTTCGACAATTACAGATACTTGCCAAAACATGTCACTTGAAGCTCACAATCCTCTTTTCTGTTCTGAAGATAACGTAAGCTAGCTTTTTGCATGTTGCCTCTCCTGCAATTTGTGTTAAGAACCTTCCAATCTTTTTATTGACAATTGTTAGAATATATTTTCCAGATACTTCCAAAAATAACAACCTTGCTATTGGTATATGCATGCAAGAATCTTGAAGCTTTCGCTGCAAAACTCCCACTAGGAGCTTCTGTACATAGTTGTGACAGTGTGCCTCTTAGGCCCTTTTCAAATGGGTCATGGTGTGTGAGGGGATGGGTGTGCGCCGCTGACAGGTGGAGGTGGGTGTGTGCTCATTCCCACAGGTGCACACCCATCTCCACGCACAGAGCATTGGGCATTGGCACCTGTTGCTCCATGCTTGGGTGATGGGTGGAGGTGGGTGGAGCACGGGAGTGCGCACGCACCCTTACCCACCGCTGGTGGCATTCCTAGAGATGCCCCTCCACCACACACCAGCCTGCTACTGTGTTCGCATGGGCGCCCGTGTGAAAAGGACCTTAGAAACGGAGCCCATTATACATAGCAAGCTGTCTTTATTTTTCATTCCCATTAGCAGAGCTAATTTGCAAATGACTTACAGGGAAGAAGATCAAAGTGAAAAGTGATAGTCTTCTCTTGCTTTGACAAGAATCTGCAACAAGGGATCTTCTAAACTGAGTTTATTATGTTCTTCAGTTTACAGTCTTCATTGTTTTGGGTACTAAAATGGCATTTTCTCATTCCATCTCCATGAGCTTGCCTAACACTACTACACTACTGGAGGATGACACAGTAATTCACTCTCTGCCTGAGCAGGAAGTACATCCCAAGCTTCTGCGGTCCACCAATTTCACCTTCTCAAGCAGGTCACCATTTGTAACCCAATATTCCTTGCTGTGCCATCTCCTGCAGGAATTAGAGAATTCTGGCTCCATCTGCATAAACTTCTATCCTCACAACTAAAAACATGGATCTGTTATTTCTATCAATACCATTAGGGATGTGCGAACAGAACCGAGTTCGGAAATTCGGTTCGGTTTGATTCAAAAATCGAGTTCAGTTCGGACGTTCAGATCAGTTGACTGAATTAGTCGAGTTCGGTCAAATTACGAACTTCCGAACCGAGTTCGTACATTCAAAACTGGTGTTTTAAGCTGGTTTTGGCCTTCCGAACTGGTTCGGATTCAACCGAACAGTTCGGTCAAATTCGAGTTCGGTTCAGAAGTTCGGCTCGGTCGACCAAACTAGTCGAGTTCGGTCCGAACTTCTGAACCGCATTCGGACATCCCGAAATATCATGTCGCTGTAACACCTTCCCACTTAAAGCTTAGTACCACTTTTGGAAAGTGAGGGGAACCCCAGTATATTCCCTATGGAAGCATCATCTTATTCATAACATCACATTGCCCTGTATTACTATCACAATATTATATTCATTGGTATTTATTTTCACAGTTTTTTTTAACGTGCATATAGAAAGTTACGTACTCTTATTAGTGAAACCAATACTCATAACAAAAGGGAAATGACAATTACTACTATTGTTGCTACTTTTCAAAAGTTGGAGAATCAAAGGACATCTGTCTTCAAATATATATCTATGTAATGTGGCAACCAACAAAAAAGTGTCTTGCATGACAATATTACAGCATGTTCTTACTCTGTATCAATTCTGCCTTCTTCCGATACCAGTAAAAAATCCAAAGGATGGTAGAAGAGGGGAAATCAAACGTTTTCAAAATAAAACAAATTAATAGAATCAAAGAGACAAACCGATTACTTTAATGCTATTTTTGGTTTTTTAATTATAGATATGATTAGATAGTGCAACCTGTAGAGGAATCCTGGCAGCTCTCCACAATGGTACTTGTTTTTTTAAGAAAACAAAACACATTTAAATCACTGACTGTACCTTATTGTACTATATATACAAGACTGGACATACATGCTTATGAACATGCAGGAACAAGTATGTGCATTTTTACTGCTTTGCAGAACTCATGCCTACTTGATTGTTGACATGACACATTGAGAGTTTATGTAAATGCAGGGTTGTCTATTTCCCATTGGTGTTCTAAGGTGTCTGGTATGAGACATTCTCCAAACCTCAGCAGAATAAGCCTCAATGAATTTAAATAATCTCCTCTAAATTCACAAAGATCTATTCTATGGCATTGTAGGAAAGGGCTGCTATTGTGCTAATGCTATAAAGGAAGATAAACTTTTACAGTAACTTTACATTATGTACACAATGTTTGTTTCATATTGACCGTGCAAGAGTTATTGAAATCATGTGACATGTACATTCGGGCCCGTGATGCTTCTATTTAGGCAAATGGTCATGTGTGGTCCGACTGACCTTGACAGCAGTACCATGAAGAATGGATAGGAAAATTATTTAAATTACACCTTCCTAAGGGCTTTCTAGCCTGTTCAAAGGGAAAGAAGAGGGTAGAGACTGGATGTCTGGGAGCATCTCCTTCTACAGACATATTAGCCTGGAAAACAGATAACTAGTTTACATGCAGAGATTGTTTTTGCATGTGTTAATAAGTTATAATTCCCTCAGGCCAGCATTACTCAAAGATTAGAAAGTATTCTGGCAAGTGAGTCTGAAAGGACGATGTTCAGAGCAGCAATTTTCTTCCTGGAACTGGCTAAAAGGAGAGCTTGGGCTAAAGGTGAGCCGCTTTACTAATGATGGAAGCATGATGGGTAGGGGTCTCCCCCCTTTTGATTTACCTTTGGAAATGTGAAATTAAGGATTTGTTTGGAAAGGATTATGTCTGTAAGTTTGTAAACTTATTTTCAAATTTGTTCTTTTATCTTTTCTTATGTTTCCATGTTTTGTAAAATTGTATCAACCATTGGTTGTACCAATAAAGTTTATAATACAAAAATACAATAATACAATAAAATAAGTTATAATTAGCTTTAAGTACATTAATCATTTTACTTTACTCTATTCTACTTTACTTTACTCCATCATAACATTCCTAAATCGAGGAATTCAACTAAATTGAGCATTTCTACTAATATGAAAAGAAGCATGTGATGATGACTAGCAATGGATATGGTCTGTCAGCCCATGGAAAGATCATTCTCGGTTAAGCACCTCAGAAGTTTTCCTTAATGGTTTACTTATTTCTTACCCGCCCTTCCCCTATGGTTCAGGAATAGCTCTTATTTTACTAAATTTCAAAATTAATTTGGTGCTAAAAGCATTTAATCTCTTACACTTTTCCCAGTGTTTTATTATTCTTTGGCGTCAGCTGCATTTAGCAAGAGGAATTCCTAATTTGTATTGACTGAGATAAAAGCGTACTGAGAAGAGCTGAAATGGGCAGTGGATTTTGTATTTGCAGATATTATTTACATTTTGGTATTAACTATCTCAATAATATTTGAAGCTGAAACAGATATCTCCACTTACATTACAGATCAGTTACTTCACTTATTTCATGAATTTGGGGCCGATCTCAAGTCCCACGCAGCATGCATGCAGCACACACGATGTGAGAGAACATGTATACATGTGACTCACGTGTAGCCCTGCTATGAGGAGTATGGTGCAAAACCATGCACGTGCCTGTGCATATGCTGCACATGCGGGGGGTGGGGGTTGGCCCTAGGGATGGGTGAACGCGATTTGGAAGTTCGGAGTTCGGGCCGAACTCGGCCTGTTCGGACGACCGAACTGAACATCTGAACTGAACTCTCGAATGGCCAAACAGTTCGGAAATGTTCAGATGAGTTCGGGGGTGGGAAAAACGTGACTGGAAGGTGAGGGAAATGTGACTGGAAGTGGGAGGCAGTTGAGAAGCAGACTTCCTGGCACCAGGGGTGGAGACCAGGGGTGGTTTCAGGGTCAAACCAAAATTTTGAATTCAGTTTCATTATCGATAGCGCTATTTTTGGGTGTTCGGCCAAGTTCGGCCGAACCGAACTCAGTCGAACCAAACAACCGAACCCGAACTCGTATTTTGGACCGAATGACCAAACGTCCGAACATCCGAACCGCGTTCTGTTTGCCCATCCCTAGTTGGCCCCTTTGTTTATTTCGGATGTGCAATAGTGCCAACAGTACAACAACGAAGTAACCAAAATAGCAAAAACAAATTAACCAACCTGAAATATTCAAAATGGGTATCTGGCAAAATGCAAAACCAAAGTTATTTGGGCTGATCCCATTTCCCCTTGGATCCTGTGCGCAGTTTCCACGCGGCACAATGTGCCTGCAATGGAAGTTCACACTGTATGCGTGTAGGATCCACGGGACATGGGATTGGCCCTATTATCCACTTTTTCAGTTTCATATCAGATGACCCAAATTTGATGGATTTATTAATTCCCACAAATAATTGTTTAGCTCTAATAATGAGTAATTCTATCACAACTTGCATTGGTTCATTAAGAGGTCCACATTTGTAATGCAGTAATGTTGCAGGCAATTACATTTGTCTTAAGGATTAAATGGTGATACCTTTTATTCAACATGAGTTGAATACTAGGCTATACTATACAAAGTCCTCAAGGAAAAAAATGGATCCACAAATGGCTTAAGTTGTTTCTCAGTGTGAGCAAGGGCATGAGTCTGACTCCAACTTAGCAACAGTTTAATATGTACACATTTATCTGCCATCACATGTTTTACTAAGGTTACTCCCCTACAGTGAAATTAGCAGAATCTACCATTTTCCATCATCAAAACTGTGTAGGAACAAAAACCAAACCACCTTTCACCAGTAAGTCATTGCTCCTATAACATTACTGAAGGCATTGCTGTTAGAACTGCAGCTGAAGTTTCAGGCTGAAATGAAGAAACGGCAGGTGAAAACAGAACAATAAGGTGCTGAATTTTTTTCTGCATATTGTGAACTAATTCCTCCTCAATGCTCCTTGAATAGGAAGATGGTAGTGAGGACTTCTGAGTGAGAAAGTCAAAATACTAAAGGAAATGTTGCCAGAAGTCAAACTCAATCTACTCTTGGCTTTTTTTCTTATGTTGCATTACAATCTCAATGTATGCATGTGAATTGAGGGAAATTAATGATGCTAACAAAAAGAAAATAGTAGCCTGTGAGATGTGACACTAATTACTCACATTTTGTTCATCTATGTCCTAGATGACATGGGAAATGAATACTTCTGTTAGAAATTCTGTTAGAGAAGAGTTTACATTGCTGTAGTTTGGTTGCACCTGGCATAGAGATGAAAATAACCTCAAGGAAGCTACCACAGAAGGACCAGTGGTGGGTCACTGCAGAAGGTAGTGACTAACAAAGAGGTGGCTTGATAATGTGTAGCACATCAATGGAGGGCAGTTTCTAAGAGCTCAAAAGTAGTAAAGGATGAAGAAGTCTTTTGAAAAAATCTATTCTGATGTCACCAATACTCTAAATAAATGGATTTTACTTATACTTTAATGTTGAGAGTACTGGTTGATAAGTACTTATAGAATGTTGTGATTGAGGAGGCTGGAGTAGATTGAAAAGAGATTAATTTTAATTAAGAATAAAAAGAGCAAAGGGAAAACGTACTGGTATTGAAGAGACACTATATCACTCTTAAGCCTCTCTGAAACAGGGAAAAAGCCAGAGGCAGATATGTCCCCAAAGGTATCTTCTCCTCTATATACCTATATTACTCCTCAATGACTATGGGTATTTTCAGACGTTACGAGATCACGGTGAACCACGGTGAATACCCACCTGTGGTCACCGTGTCTCGAACGTCTGTTTGGCGGCCGCCAGATGTTCGCCACGGTGAATACCCACATGGGCTCAATTTGAACCACGCTTCCTGAGCTAGCCGGGGGAATGTCCCAGGAAGTGTGGTCAAAAAGATCCCCAGAGGGGACCAAAAAAAAGTCACGTCTGGCCGGTTGCCACGGCCCGCCGCAGCGGCCGCAGTGGCCCCGCCGCCCGCCCATCTCCCTGGAGGGCGGGCGGCGGGGTGCATGGAGGGGGTGGGGCCGTGCAGCTGCACGTTGCACCGCGCGGCCCCACGTTGCGCCGCGCGGCCCCGCCCCCTCCCACATTCCCCGCCGGGATCTCCCCGGCACGTCTGCTATGGCGTTACGGGGTGATCCCGGGGGGGAATGATTTCGGTAATTTCGGTACGGGGCCAAAGGGCCCCGTAATGTCTGAAATCACCCTATCTCATCATTCCTTCTGAATTCATATCCCCTTACAGCTGGAGGAGGAATAATAGGCAAATTAAGTTGGACAGGAGACCAACTAGTAACAGTAGTATTCTAACTCATTACTCCTCTGGAATCGGAGGAGTTTTCCTGTTGATTCTAATGGGAACCACATCAACCAGTGGTACTGGGAACACAGTAAGCAGATGAAATAAGTCATAGCCTACCCACCAAAAGAGGAAAAGAGAAGTGGCCACTCTTGCATGAAATATCTCTCCTCTCCTCCCAAAAGAAGCAACAGTGAGAAGCAAAGGAAATGTTGATCAGAATTTGGTTTAGGTATTGAATGCAGACAAGATTCAAGCCTCCTTGAGTTTCAGTATCACAGGCTGTTGCTTTTGACAGTGCTGCTGCTGACTACTTGAATGGCTTTTTTCATTCACTTTCTTTTCACATATCAATCAGTGACTGCCCATTTTTTGTCTCTGCAGATCAACCTTCACTTTTCTTCCTTGCATAGTCAACTGACATGATCAAGATAGAACATACACTATGGGTATTTTCAGACGTTACGAGATCACAGTGAACCACGGTGAATACCCACCTGTGGTCAATGTGTCTCGAATGTCTGCTTGGCGGCTGCCAGATGTTCGCCACGGTCAATACCCACATGGGGTCAATTTGAACCACGCTTCCCGGGCTAGCGGGGGGAATGTCCCGGGAAGCGTGGTCAAAGAGATCCCCAGCGACGACCAAAAAAAAGTAACATCTGGCCGGGCCATGGCGAATCCGACCCAACGCGATGGCCGCATTGGCCCCACTGCCCGCCCGTCTCCCCGGAGGGCGGGACCGTGGAGGGGGCGGGGCCGTGAGGCCACACGTTGCACCGTGCGGCCCCGCCCCCTCCCAGATTCCCCGCCAGGATCCCCCCGGCACGTCTGTTATGGCGTGATGGGGTGACCCCGGCGGGGAATGAATGGGGTGATTTCGGTACGGGGCCAATGGGCCCCATAACATCTGAAATCACCCTTAGATTCTTATCCCCTTGAATTCTGTGGTGCCTTTAAAGCATTTGATCTTAGCCATATTAACAACTGTGATACTGTGCCATTCAGCCTTTCCTTTGGTTGGTATGTTTGTCCTACAAATTTATACTGCATCTCCATTAGATCTATTAATGTCTACACTCTGAGAGATAATTATCCACATCAGAAAAAGAAATTCTATGAATTCTTTTACAGTTGTGTACAAGTCACAGAAACATAAGTAAGACTGGTTTCAGGGTATTTGGATCATTGCTGTTTTTCTCAGAAATCTTTACAAAGAGGGGAAATAAAAAACCACAGTACTAATTTTATACACAACATAAAAAACCCATCCTATGTGTCTATACTGTATTTGTTAGCAGAACTGACAACTAACAGACTTAGTATTCACAAGTAATATTTTGCATGATGTTGTGCAGAATCCTGCAATTAAGACAGCATCGCAGTGATCATGTGATAAAATTCCTACCTATTTTCTTCAGTGCATATCATTAATTAGGGATGACAACTGATTCATTTAAGTAAGCAAAGTTATTCTGCTAGTTCAAGGGAAACAGTAGAAAAAAGTTAGCTAGAAAAACAAATGAAAAACCACTTAGCAAATCCTACTGGTTGTTTAGTCAAACTGTGTTCATGTCCGTTTACTCTCTTTTCTGTAAAACATTTAGCCAATTGCTGCTTATAGAATTGTCAAGGAGCTTTTATTCTTAAAAATATAAATATTGCTGCTTGAACTATCTCTGTACTTGAAAGGCTCACCGAGCCACTTAACGTGCTCTGGTGTCGAGCATTGGAAAGTGAGTTAGGAGCGAGAAAAGAAGGGGAAAAATGAGCAAACCAGTCACTTAGAATGATTGAGAGAATCCAAACCTTTGCATAGTGTAAGCAAAAGGAAGAAGCTGCAAGGGCAGGTAGGGTTAATGAAAAGAATTACCAAATATAATGGCTTAATCTAAAACCAAAACTAAGGCTACATTTGAACTATCAAAATCAACTTGTTTTAATTGTTATACTAATTAAAGAGAATCCACTAGCGCTGAAATGAAAAACAATTTTTGAATTTATTTATTTTTCTCATATTCCCATCTTGTTCTTCCCATTAAGATTCAGGGCAGGTGGAAATTGTGGAAATTAGTCTCATTTTCAGATAGCCCTCTGACTACCTGAATGAAACTAGCAACCAAAATGGATACTTCACATAGACACTTATTTGGTTCTTGTAGTTTGGATACTAACGTTATTTTGGAATTTCGGTTAGATTATTTTGGCCATTTTGGTTACTTTGTTTCAGCTATTGTACGCAGTAGCTAAAACAAAGTAACCAAAACAACTGGGATACCAAAAAAAACCGCATTGGATATTGGGTGAAGCGGGGCTGGATATCTACTTTGTTAAATCTGAATCAAAGCAGGTAAATTGGTCAGATACAGCATTCAGCATGGATAGCCATTTCAGCTCAAGAACACATCTTGTTTCAGAAAAGTGACCGCAAATGGAAACAAAACTAATATCAATGACTGATAATATTTCCGTACGGATTTAAAGCTATGATCAAAACAGATCCCTTAAATTAATCCACCTTCCACAGGTTTAATATACATAGCCCTCAAGCCATGAAATTGCCTACCAACATGGTTCCAAAGATCTGCTGACAGGGAAAAAGGTTACTAGCATTAACAACATTATTAGAAAGAAATGGTAAACCAGAAGGCAAAAGATCCACAAATCAAAAAGCTACAGGATGACACCATTATTACATTTCTTAGCCCAGCTTTATTACAACCCACCCATGGTAAAAATATAAAATAAAAAAAAATTGCAATGCAACTCAGGATGAGTTACAAAGGGTGACTGGGGAACTGAAATTTTTACAGAGTTACTCAGGAGAATGCGGATAGATTTTGTGAACATATTTAGGCCTAAAACTGTATATTAAAAAAAAACTTTAGGGAGATAGGTGCCCAATTCCATGGAATTTCACTAAGTATCTAATTCCCTTTCAAAAATACAAAGATCCTCATCAGCTAGTGATGGGCGAACAGAACTGAGTTCGGAAATTCAGTTTGGTTCGAAAATTCGGTTCGGTCGACCGAACTGGTCGATTTCGGTCCGAACTCTGAACTTCCAAACCGCGTTCGCCCATCCCTATCATCAACAACAAAATCTGTAAAAACCAAGAACTGACTATGGGCAATGTATGAACTGAACCCAACTACAATGTGATTAACAAATGGTTTACAATGAATAACTCAACCAGTTTCAATCATGACGAAATATTCCCCCATTTACTTCCCCATTCTTACACTCTACTCTCAGTACTGAATGTACCATACCAAGGTAACATGGAAAGTGTTATTTATACTTTCTCTAACTTAGGAGCTCTATTGTGAAGTACGCTATCACTTCATGGTAACAAGTGAAACATACCTATTTTGTCTGTGAACTACAGTCATATCTGATATAAATGACGTGTCACAATAGATTTGTAAAGATAACACTCAGAACAACACCATGGGCACTTGGATTGGAAAAGGCTTGAGGGCATGTTTTCCATCTCGACGGGGTAGCAGCTTCCCCTATAAATAACACTGTTTCCCACTAGAAGATCCAAACCCTGCTAACTTAAGGAAGAAGGATAAGAAATGAAATAACTCCTGATACACTTACGAGAACAGGTGAGCACTGCCTGTTCAATATTTCATTCTACGCACATTATATTTGGCATTTACCTTGATTTTACCCCATGAAAAGGGATGATAAATTGATGAAAGTACACTTTTCTTTTGGTATACATTTCCCCCTCTCTTGTTAAAATGTGGTGTATGTTTATGTGGTGCATAATATGGTACTGTACGTGTGTGAAATAACCTGGTGAGTCCAGAAACCAAACTGGGTAAAAACCAGCTGTGTAAAAACTTGTTCATGTTTTGCTACTAGAGGGTTATTCAACATATGTGTCACTAGTGATGATAAATATATTTTTCTTTAGTTTCTCTAAAACTACATTACTACATGTGTATGTGCATATATTAAATCCTTAAGAAGAGTTTGATTAGAGAGGTTTAGAAAACTAACCTGGTGTTCAACGAGCATACATGGTATCCTAGAGGGAAGAAGTCACTAATAAAAGTGTTAGTCTTTCATACTAGATGCAAACAAATGGTATTGCATTCCTTATTGTTTACAATAAACATATGGCTGTTGGCGCCTGATACATTAACAGTTGTAATAACATTAACATACAATTAGTCTGATGTCACCACTACTGCATCGTGAACAATGAACTACAGTTATTTTGTTGGGGTGTTTTTGGAGTGAAAGGGGTAAGAGAGATACTATACAGCCCTGAGTTATCAACCAGTAACAGACAAATGCAAACTTATGTACATATTAGGTTTCAGGTTAAATAACGAGGTCCACAGCTTCACAGATGTAAGCTCCGTACATTGATATCTAAAAATATATATTCTAGGTTTTGCAGCTGTGAATTTTTGACTGCACATTAAAGTCTGCAGAATTTCCTAGGAACTGACTTTGTTACAGTAAGTGCCTGTGAAATATAATGAAAGCATTTGTACACCAACACCAACCAATATCCAAGTTGCATCCTTCCTATTGATTTGTAGTGGATAACAATTTGGGCCTATATTTTCTCAACATTTGCCTCCATGACAGACAAGGATGAACATAATATTTTGTGCTAACACATTTTTTTCTTCATTTGGGCCCTGAGTTGTTTGCTTTTTTCTTCTTCTTCTTTTTTACTGTGTTCAAAAACAGAAATATGAAGCTAAAATATATTTTCGAAAGTCTACCTCTCTAATCTCTTTTACAAGTCTTACTTTTGTCACTGTGCAAATGCGTTCTTAACTTTGTGTCAAACTACATGCATACCATATTGCTTATTCTGTAGTAGAAAACCATGAAACATTTCTGATGACAGAAATACACTGAATGATAGCAACAGAACGTAGTGTAACAAAGGTAAAACAATCAGCAAAATACGAAAGAGCATAGTTGCCAGCATATGTTGGGGCTATTCCAATATTCCATTCTGTTTATATAAATGGCTATTTTGTTTTTCATTTCACCAAGCCCTGGACACATCTGAAGGGGTTCCTTAATGGCGCATCATAGTACCAATTCATGCACCAAATCTGCCTTCCAAATCTTCATTTATTGTAACACAGTATGTCTTAAGAATGCACTCTTTGCCTCTAAAATGGTGGCAACTATGTTTACCTAACAAAGAAAGTGTTAATGGAAAATTTAGACATCTGATTCAATGCTAGGCATTTTCTTATACACACGTCTATTGCTGCAGGAATTTAAAACCCTTGGAGCTGAGTACACACTATTTTTATTTGCAACATAAGGCATAACATGCTCTGAAATGTACATGTCATTATGGACCCGACCATCTCTGGAACAATATGATGCTGTGGATTTAATGGATGACCTTAAATAATTATCATTTCTTCCTTTTGTTGGTAATGAGTGTTTATAAAGGTCAGAAGGGCTTCGCCCAAGAACTAAGTGCTGGTCATCACGATAAGAGTGCAGAAAAGGATTATCCGCAGAGTGATCAGGATACATGGACTTGCTCCGTTTAGGGTCCCCCAGAGTTTGTGAAAAAAGTGGAGCCTTGTTGCTCAAGAGTTTACTTGGGGGGGCATTAAACATGTTTGCATACGGGCTGCCTTCTAGGAACCTCTCTTTCTCTTTCAAACTTACACTACGAGCAGGTCTTCCAATATCCATTTCCCTGGACTTGTCAAGAATGTTGTCGAATGAATGCTGCCTGCTAATCCTCAATTTGTTCTTTTTCTGATATTGGGCAGTATTGTTCTGGACCCAGTCACGTTCATACATTTCTTCAGGATGCACAGAATTAGATGTTTCCTGCAACATTTGATCTTCATCAATGTCATAGAGATTCCCCATACGCAAGCAAGCATCACACTTATATGGAGACCTGCTTGAATAGTGGCCCGTGTAAGTGGGCAAGCTGGAAAGACAACTCCTGCAATGGGTGGAATTCTGCCTGTATCTATCATTTATTTCACCAAGGGAAGCATTTTTTTCTTTCAAGCTATAGTGTTTCGAATAAAGTTTGTACTGGTCATTATTTGGAAGACTTTCTTCATTATGCAAAGGAGTCCTGTTAACATGTTCTGCTTTCCTGTAGTTATCATTGTGGTCTTGATAAACATCAGAGAACTCAAGAGTATCTGGAAGAACAATATTTTCAATGTATTGGGGTTCGTCTAGGTGGAAGCTACGCTCTTTCTCAGAGTCAATAGTGTAAATTTTATCCCGGGGAGTACTTTGTTTGGTTTTCAGATATGTCAACTCTACATCACTACAGTCTTTTGGGTACTTTGACGTTGGTCTTTTTTTAGAATTGTCCTTTGTCTTATGGTGCTTGTTATTGTTTTCAGGTTCCATTTGGCAAGTGGCTCGACTTGAGGTCTCAGAAACATCTGAATGGAAAATCTCCTCAGGAAGGTATCTCTGGCTCTTCAAGGAATGCTGTCTATTTTCCTCAGAAACATTCTCCCTCTGTAAGCTTTGGCTCGGTCGAAGAGAATCCTGACGCAAAGATTCTACAGATTTTTTCCAAAGCTGCCTCGGTCTGGAGTTGACTTTTGCTTCTGCAGTAACAGCCACCTCCACAGTGTTTGGGTTTGATTCATTTAGTGTGAGAGGATGCTGCCCTTGGAAAACATAGTTGTTAAGATTGTCTTTGTGTCGGTTGCCAACAAATGTTTGCAGTTCACCCATATTGTCACTAAAAAAGTTGTCCTTTGGTTGAAAGGACCTGTTGTCGGAGAATATCAAATTCCCCTTATCCATGACCATGTCCATGATTAAGGAACCGCTCTTTATAAAATCAGCTGTTCTTTTGGGGGAGTTAATTCTTGAAGGATTAATATTGGTCACATTGGTCATATTTTTGGCTGTTCGCAGGAGTTTTAACATGTTGGTCTGAGAGTTGGTCAAAGAGAAGTCAGGAGATTTCTTCTTTTCTACAATATGGACTCCATGAATGCAGCTATAGATACCCTGCAATAACAGCAACAATAAATAAATAAATTAATTAATTAATACCCAATCTTAAATAAAAGAATGTTATGTATCGCTATTGGCAACATTAACTAGGATGCAACCTATTTCATGAGTAAAATGAAGGTTCAGCTTCTCTGTGCAGCAAGCTTTTAGAGTTGCACATAAGAAAAGTAACTAAGTTAAACCATTCTTAGATCTCGTCTATGGAACAGCCACATAGAATATTAGTAACATAAAGTTAATTTTTTCTACCCAACTACATATCTATTCTTTCATTAAAGGTGTGCACCAGGGGCCTGCACAGTTTTTCATTTTTCATTTTTTTAATTTAAATTTATCGTTTTCATTTTCATAAATATCACATTTTTGTTTTCATTTTTGCTTTTGTTTTTGTTTTCCATTGGTTTCAATTTCAGCTATAACTTTTTTGTTTTTCATTATATTAGGCTGAAACTTGGAGTGATTGTACCTCCAAGTAGGGTACCATTAAATGCATTAAGTGCACCAAATTCCAAAAAGATTGGCCAAAGAAATCCAATATTATAAGAAGTTGAATTATATTACTTGGCAAAAATCTTCATATACTTTATTGGCTGTAACTTCTTTGACTCACTTAATGTAGATGAAACTTGGCATGATTATACCCCTTCCTATATTTATTATTTCTGCCAGCTTTCAAAAGGATTGGATAATGGGTCCTGGTGGTATAAGCAATTAACTTATGCCACCAGGACCTGTGGTGGGAAGAACGAGGTAAAAATATATAAAATAAATAAATAAATAAATAACAACTTACAAATGTATCTCTGACTGTAACATCTTTGTAGTCCAACCAGTGTACATGAAATTTGGCAGGGCTGTATCCCACACTTTCAAGATCATCTTTGCCAAATATCAGAAAGATGTGATAAAGGGTCCCAAATTTATATGCCTGCACAGCACATGCAGAGAATCCCCCCTCCGCGATCGAGGGCACTGGATGGGTTCTTCGGCCACTAGGCCAAAGAGGAGGGAGGGGCCCCCCGTTGCGGAGCAACGGGGGCAAAACAAGCAAGCGCCCGGGACTCTCGCGAGAGCGGCGAGATCCCGGGCACCATCTTAGGATCCCTGCTCTGGTGTGGCATTCGGTGCGGCCAGAGCCAGGGACAGGACATGCGTGCATGAGCGGGTGGCCTCATGCAGGCCACGCGACTCGTGCAGGTGGCAAGGAAGGAAACAGAGAGAGTTTGGGGCGGCGGAGGGGAAGGGCGACCAGTGCAGAGCGTATTTGGAAGCGCGCGCCCTGATGCCCCCCCACCACCACCACGTGAGTGTGGCAAGACAGTAGGCCCAACAGGGCCCTGGTAGTGACCCCACGGGGGCCCTCGCGGGGAGCCAGCAAAAGGCCCAGTGGGACGGTGGGGCTGGGTGAAGGCCAACAAGGCCTGTGGGAAAAAAAGGCGGGCTGGGCCCCCCCGGTGGCAAAAAAGGCCCTACTGGACTGGGGTGGGCAGGTGGTAAGGCCTAATAGGGCCGGTATTGGGCAAACCCCACCCCCAGAGCCTGTGCCTGGTGGTTAGGCCCATATGGGCCTGCGTACATAGGAAGAGGCCCAAGTTGGTCTCGTAGACAAGGGGGGCTTGAGTATATAGCCACCCCCCCACCGGTTCCAGTACCGGGAGGCATAGGCCTAACAGGGTCGGTGCATGCGATATAGGCCCAACGGGGCCCGAGTGGAGGTAAAAAGCTCGTCGGGCTGCGTTTTGGTAAAGGGCCTGCAGGACCTGTGTAGGGGGCGAGAGGCCCACCTGGGCCCTTATAGTGGCAAAAGAAGGCCCTCTAGGGCCTGTGTTGTGGGGCAAAAGGCCCCACTTGGTGCCTGTGTGTTTGGGGGTGTGTGAAAGGCCTGCCAGGGCCTGTCTCGGGGTGAACGACCCTCTAGCCCATCTGGGGGTAAAGGCCCAATAGGGCCTGTATCTGGAAAAAAGGCCACCAGGGCCTGTGTTTGGGTGCCTGAGTAGTGGCCCAATAAGGGTGACAGACAGAGGGCAGTGGAAGAAGGAAAGAAGTTGCCTGGTTACCCTTGGCCACAGAGGTGACTAACATGCCACCCAAGAAACAAGGGGCTAAACAGAACCCCCCGGCAAAGAAAACGGGGGGGCCAGGAAAAAAGGGAACGGGAAAGGGGGTAAAAGGAGGAAACGTGGACAATCAGGCTGAAATCCTGCGAGCGATGCAGGAACAGCTGGCTGCTTACCAGACAAGGATAGAGGACCTGGAGAGTGCGCAGGAGAGAAGGGGAGTGCCTGAAGTAGCCACAGAGAGCAATGTGGGCCTAGGGGACTCCACTGCGGGTAGGGTTGATAGCCTTCCTGGGGCAAGGGGATCTACCCACCTGGGGAGGCGCTGCACTGTTCCATCTCGCTATAGGGATGAGGAACCAGGACCCAGCAGGAGGAGAGAGGATTCGCCACCCATACCCCAGGCCTGGGGCGAGCCCTCGAGGGAAGGAAGACAGGGGGGTGAGGACAGGTCGGAATGGGCGTGCCAGACCCCCGGCGGTTCCGGAAGTTACATCGGAGACCAGAGGTGCAGGGGAGACCCGGTTCCGTGGCCAGGTGAGGAGTGGGGTGACTTGTGGGGGGAATAAGGGATGGGGCACTGTAACCCGGAGTATTAAACCCCCCCCTTAGATCCCGGTGTGGATAGAGATGCACAAGACTGGGGATATGGGGGCTGGAGATGGCAAGGGGGGTGCTACCCCCACCACGCCCAGACAGCCGCACCGAGCCCTCTGTGAAGGGTGCTCGGGTGGCACAGATCGGGGTTACGCAGCAGCAGCTCATGTGTGGGGAGCCCCTCAGTGTTGTGGATGTTCAATGGCCCACCGCTGTGCGAGTAGGCCCCCTGTTGGGCGGCCATGTGGATGTGTCAGCCCCCCTGGGGGAGCACCTCCTTCAGGGGACTAAGGAAAAGATCTGGAGCGGAGAATATATAGACATATTCGCCCTCCTTTTCAGTGACCCGATCCCAGATCCCAACAACAAAAAGGAGAAGAAGGAAAAGGAAAAATTTAAGAGGCCGAAAGTGGAGAGGTCGTGGTCCAATTGGACGGCGGCCTACACAATCTATATGGGAGTCACATTGATCAAATTTCCGGACCGGGGCGTGGAGATGCTCAAGTACTCCGATATAGTGGGGAGGGCATTTGATACGGGGGCCCCCGGAGCATGGCTGCGCTACGACGAGCCTTTTAGATGGAGGGCAGCCAACAACCCTAGATTGAGGTGGCACGTGCACGCCCCCACATTTGGCTAGAGTGCATCAGTTGCACCAGGTACACACCACGGTCGGATAGCAGGCATGTCCTTACTAGACCGGGGACCACGCATGTGGGGTCACCAACCGGCCAGACACGTCAGTCCCCAGCAGGACCGACGTGTTGGGACTTCAATGATGGGGGCAGGTGTTTTCGAGCCCAGTGCAGGTTTAGACATGCATGTACTCAGTGCGGTGGGGAGCATTCCGAATCAGCATGCTCCCATTTCCGGCAATACGGAAACAGGATGCGAGGGCGGGCAGGCACCAAACAGGGGGCTGCAGGACAAGGCGGGCCCTCAGCAACAGTGGGAAAGGGCCCCAACCCCAGTTCTGCATGAGGTGTTGGAGGCTTCCACCCAGGATTACCCCGATCTGCCCAGTATATTGTAAAAGGATTCCAACAGGGTTTCAGGATCCCGACGGTGGGCCCACGGTATCATCTGGGAGCGAGGAACTTGAAATCCGTTGTGGGGAATGAGGAGATTGTGCAGCAAAAGATCGACAAGGAGGTGAAGGAAGGCAGGATCCAAGGCCCTTTTGAAGCCTTGCCCATATCATCGCTACGGATATCCCCCCTGGGTATCGTGCCAAAAAAGGCACCGGGTGAATTCCGCATGATTCACCACTTGTCCTACCCCAAGGGCGAGTCGGTGAATGATGCAATACCCTTCGAACTCTGTTTGGTGCGGTATGCATCATTTGATTCAGCGGTCGAAATGGTGCGTGCCTGTGGAACATCTGCCCTCCTCGCGAAGTGTGACATCAAATCGGCATTCCGACTCCTGCCAGTGCATCCCGATGACTTCGAGCTGTTGGGCATGGAGTTTGGAGGCCGATTTTACTTCGACAAGGCAATGCCCATGGGATGTTCAATCTTATGCGCGGCCTTCGAGAAGTTTAGTACAGTGTTGGAGTGGGTCACGCGACGCCGCGCAAGTGGCGGGCGGATCACGTATTATCTCGACGATTTCCTCTTCGCAGGAAGGGCAGGCACCACTGAATGCGAGCAGGCAATGCTGGCATTTCAAGAAGTGGCTGAGGAGATAGGGGTACCTTTAGCACAGGAGAAAACAGAAGGCCCAACTACTAAACTAACCTACCTGGGCATAGAGTTGGATACGGAAATGTCACTCTCCCGGCTTCCGGAGGATAAATTATGAATGCTCCGGGAGGCAGTGAGCAGGGTAGGGGGAGCAAAAAAGGTGACGGTTAGGGAATTGCAGTCACTCCTCGGCAGCCTCAATTTCGCCTGCCGACTCATTACGCCAGGTCGAGCATTCATGTCCCGTCTATATGCCCTAGTGGGAAGTGACCGTCCCCCGCATCACCATGTCAGGGTGACAGTGGAGATCCGGGAGGATTTGGCCATTTGGGAATCTTTCCTGGCGCAATACAACGGGATTAGTTTCTGGTGGCAGCGACTCCTATTGGAAGCGGAGCTCCAGATTCAGTCAGATGCGGCAGGGGGGCATGGCTTTGGAGTTTACTTCAGAGGGAAGTGGTGTGCAGCCCCCTGGCCAGCAGCATGGGTTGAACAAGGGATAACCCGGGACCTGACATTCCTGGAATTTTTCCCCATCGTAGTGGCAGTGGAGTTGTGGGTCGCTGAATTCGCCAATAAGAGGGTTTTGTT
>QEPC01009204.1:878739-903920 GCA_003113815.1 Sphenodon punctatus | reverse complement strand
CCGATGCCCTTTCTCAATTTCAGGCAGACCGCTTCCGCCAGCTGGCCCCAGAGGCCAACGAGAAACCTGACCCATTTCCGAGGGACATGTGGAGCCTTGGATTATAGAGCTTTACCAGGCAGTGCAGGGATCCCTCGCGCCCAGAACAAGACGGGCGTATGAGAAGGCGTTCAGCGAATTCCAGGAATTCAGGTGTCAAAAAGGATGGGACACAGGTTTTCCCATAGCAGAAGGGTGCTTATTACAGTACGCCATGCAGTTGCGGGCTGACCGACTAGTCCCGGGCACGATTGCAGGTAGAATATCGGCCATCACATTTACAAGCCACCTAGCGGGCCACCCCTCCCCTGATAATGGTTTCTTCATGAGCTGTTTGAGGGAGAGTTGGGCCCGCCAAGCCCCACCTCGGCAGGACACCCGGGCCCCAATCACGCCCCCAATATTGATGGCCCTTACAGGGGCGCTGGAGAAGGTTTGTTTCTCTAATAGCGAATGCGACCTCTTTACCGCGGTATTTTGCATTGCCTTGTTCAGAGCCTTCAGGATTGGGGAGATGGTTGTTGATTCCCAGAGGGACAGCTCTGGTCGGGCGTTGCAGTTAAGGGACATTTCGTGGGATGGAACTACCCTCATTCTCCATCTGAGAAGGTCGAAGACCGACCAGAGGGGGAATGGACAGTGGGTTAGACTTCGCCCAGCCGGGGACTCCCATATCTGCCCCGTCGGGGCAATGAGAAGGTATCTGGGGTCTCGCCCAAGGGTCGGGGGACCACTTTTCACACACAAAGATGGATCCCCACTGACACGTTACCAGTTTGGGGCGGTCCTTAGTAGATGTGTTAGGACGGCGGGGCTCGACCAAGGTAGCTACAGTGCCCATTCATTCAGAATAGGGGCAGCATTGGTTGCCGCAGACATGGGTTTGTCAGGTGAACGAATTCAGGCAATAGGGCATTGGCGCTCGAGCGCCTACCGATCCTGTATAAGGGAAACGTGACCACGGGTCAGCCGATCTGGGCCAACAGCTGCAGTGAGTCACTAACCTCTATATCTTTTACAGAAGCACCAGTGAGACAGGAACGGTGTGTTGTGTGGATCATCTGACATAGCATCGTTCACTGGGCAGGGAAGAAGGCCGCACGCAGCGGGTGGGGTACCCATTTGGGCCTAAGCGAACGAGCAAGTATTTTCTGGCTCGGTAGGAGGGGGATGCTATGGGAGCAACTCCTTCCGACGTTAATGGGGGTGAAGGAAACATTCCCGTCCCCAGAGGTAATGGTGATACACCTTGGGGAGAATAACCTCCCCAGAGTAACTGGGCTAGGCCTGACGAAACAAGTGAAGTTAGATCTGAAGACAATACAGGACAGGTTCCCAGCATGCACAATTGTCTGGTCGGAAGTGCTCCCGAGGAGAGTATGGACCACAGCGGTTGGCCCAGGTCGAGTCGACCGGGCCAGACGTACAGCCAACGCTGAAATTGGTAATTGGCTGCGGCTCAGGGGAGGTCGGGTTATTAAACATGGGGACATGCGGTACGATAAGGATGAACTTTTCAGAGGTGACGGGGTTCACCTGTCAGATGTGGGATGTGATTTGTACCTTGGGGTCCTGAAACAACACTTGAGGCAGATAATCGGTGGTTTTGGTGTGGCGGCAAACCAGCCAAGCGAAGCTGGTGCTTTTGGTGGCGAGGGGCAGAGGTAAGCCCAAGGTTGGAAGTTACAATGGTTCAAAGTTATAAGTTAGAATAGTATGGGTAGCAGCATCTCCTTTAGAGATGGGAAGGTCCATGGCATAGTCGCCACAGCGCGGCCCACTGTATGGCCAAACCCGAAGGGAGAGACGGACGGCCGCACCTGCTGGGAGGAGCATCTGCCAAACAGCGGGTAACGGTGTTCTCAACCTTTGCTGAAATTAACCCCAGAGATGGGGCAGCCACGAACAACCCGCCCGGCCTGGGGAAACCCAGGGCACGAGGCAGGGCGTAAGTTAATAGTAAAGGAAGGAACAGGAGGTTACCCTCTCAATTTAATTGAGGAACAGGGGGACAAGGTACGCACAGAATGCGGGGAACGAGAGGGGAGAAGAGGGGACCTCCTACAAAAGGGGTTGTTAATTAGCCGTTAATAAGTTTAGTAGAAATAAGGACCCCAGTTCAGGAAGGGGAGGAGGGAAAAGGGGACCCATCCCCTCCCTTCTTCCTTGTTAATATTCAATAAAGAGTGCGGCCGTTTGATCCCATTGAGCGTGTCCTCGTCTTATTTGAGGGGTGCGCCGACAATGAACCTATGCCAGGAATTCTCTTATATGTCACTGTGGTGTGATGTCAATTGACCAGCAGAAATGTCAAACAAATATCCTCATTCTGTTCTGTGACCATCCCAAAATCACTCCCCCACTTGATACTGGGAAGTCTGAAGCATCTGTTTAGAAAAGAGCCAATAGAGATTCTATTATGTCCTCTGTCACAGTGCTGCAGGATGGGATTGTGATGATAATTGACCAGCCTGGATGTGTAAACTATGTCTCCTGATTGCTGGGATAAGTCCAAGTTATCTCCCTTCTATGCCCGCTTGAGGGCCGCCCCCTATGCCTGCCTCAAAGCCACTACCAATTAGTCCTATAAAGATGGACACATGCAGTAATTGGCCAGTGAATGTGTCAATCACTCTTTTGGGCTGCTCCACATCCTCCCTCCTACAGCCTTCCTCCCCCTGCCATGCCAGGTGTCTGCCTCTGACTGGCACTGCATGTGCTGCTATTTATCTAAATCATGGTCTTCAAGGGGACAACTTCAATTGCCTATAAAATTGGGTCCCTTTATCAAATTGTCCTGTAGTTTGGCATAGATGACAGGGAAATATATGTGATACATTTCTGCCAAATGTCTTGTAAACAGGATGGAATATAAAAATCCTAATGCTAGAAATATATTTTCAAGTTAATGTCTTATATCATCAGGAACTTTTATCCAATCTTTCTGAATATTTTCAGGATTTTTAAGCTTGTGGAGAGACATAATATCCATAGGGTGTATTCAAATTGGATGGAAGATAAAGAAGTTGTAGCCATGAATGTGTATGGAGTTCTTCTTAAAAGTACAATGTTCAATGGCTTCATAAATTGGACTCCATCTAATAATTTTGGAAATTGTTGCACGTATTGCCATCTATTGAGGGTAAAATCCCCCCAAGTTTCATCAGAATTTAATCAGACACAAAAACGTTATAGCCAGAAATATGTTTTTCAGTTTTTTCCCCTTATTTCAAAAACAAAAAGTTGTTTTCATTTCTATTTTCATTATTATTATTTTTTGTTTTCATTATTGTAATAACAATAATGAAAATGACAATTTTCATTATCATTATTGTAGCAACAAAAATGACATGCACACCCCTATCTTTGATATCTTCCGGATTGGGGTATAAAAGACAAAGCTATTTTCTATTGATAATATTGTAAGTCTTCCCTCTGCCTCTAGCCTGCTTTGTACATGGGAGAAACCTCTTCAATCCAGTTTTTGCAAGATAAAAGGGAGTGGGGGATTCCCCCTTGCAGAGAAGATGGAGGCAAAGCAAAAAAGAACTCAGTTCTGCCCCAGATCTTTACCATTTCTTATTCTATTATGCAGAGGCCTAGCCTTTTCCACATTACAGACATTCTTCCAGCAGTTTAATCTCTTGGGAAAATTATTTGCCTTTGATGTACACACCACTTTGGACTAGATTCTGGCTCCCTTATAATCAACAGCACATTACTTCAGGAGTAATTCCAATGGAATGAATAAGTAGAGGTGTGCACCAGGGACCTATGTCATTTGTCTTTGTTGTTATTTACATCTTTTGTTTTCATTTTCATAAATATCAAAATTTTGTTTTTGCTTTTGTTTTTTATTTTTATTGGTTTCAATGGTTTTTATTGGTTTCAAAACACATTTTCAGCTGTAACTATTCTTTCTTCTTCATTATACTTGAATGTAACTTGGGAGGATTGCAGCTCTAATGGAAAGTATTAAGTGTACCAAATATAAAAAAGATTGGATAAAGGAATCTGAATTTTTAAGCAGTTGAAATGTGTTACTTTGCAAAAATCTGCATATACATTCATGGCTGTAACTTCTTTGTCTCCCATCTAATGTGGATGAAACATGGCAATTCTATACCCTTACCAGTGTTTACTATCTATCTGGCCAATTCTCAGAATGATTGGATAAAGGGTCCTGGTGGTATAAGCAATTAACTTATAAATGTATGTCTTTACTGTAACATCTTTGTACTCAAACCAGTGTACATGAAATTTGGCAGGGTTGTATCTCACACCTTCAGGATCATCTCTGCCAAATATTGGAAAGATGTGATAAAGGGTCCCAATTTTATATGCCTGCACAGCATATGCAGAGAATGAGCCTATGCCAAGGATTCTGTTAATTGTCACTGTGGTATAAAATAGGTTTGTGATGCCAATTGGCCAGGAGAAATGTCAACCAAATATCTTCATTATAGGCTGTGACCATCCCAACTACTCCCCCCTCCCCCCATTTGTTACTGGGAAGTTAGAAGCATCTGTTTAGGAAAGAGCCAATAGGGATTCTCTTATGTCCTCTGTCAAAGTGCTGCTGGATGTAATTGTGATGATAACTGCCCAGCCTGGATGTGTAAACCATGTCTCCAGATTTCTGGGATGCTATCCCCAAAGTCCCAGGTATGTCCCTTCTATGTCCACCTCAGGGCTGCCCCCTATGCCCACCTCAAAGACACTACCAATTGGTCCTGTAAAGCTGGAAGCATGCAGTAACTGGCCAGTGAATACGTCTGTCAGTCTGTTGGGTTGCTACCCATCTTCCCTCATACAGCCTCCCTCCCCCTGCTATGCCAGGTGCCTACATCTGACTGGCACTGCATGTGCTGCTATTTATCTGAATAATGGTCTTCAAGGGGACAAATTCAATTGTTTATCAAATTGTCCTATAATTTGGCAGAAATGACAGGGAAGGTGTGGGATACATTCCTGACAAATGTCTTGTAAACAGGATGGAATATACAAATGTTACAGCCAGAAATGCATTTTCAAGTTAATAGCTTATAACATCAGGACCCTTTATCCAATCTTCCTGAAATTTAGCTGGATTGGTAATCCTGTGGCGGGACATACTATTACTAGATTTCATGCACATTGAAAAGAAAATAAAGAAGATGTAGCCAGGAATGTGTATGCAGCTTTTCTTAAAATCACAATATTCAATTGATCATAAAAACAGTTTCTCTTTCTCCAATCATTTCGATATTTTGTACACATAGTGCTCTCAGTTGGCGGTACTGTTTCCCCAAGTTTCATCAGAATTGAATAAGAAACAAAAAAGGTATAGCCAGAAATATGTTTTTCAGGTTTTTTTCCATTATTTCAAAAACAAAAATTCGTTTTTCATTTTTATCATTTGTCATTTTTGTTATTATAACAACAACAACAACAAAAATAAAATCATTTTTGTTATCATAATAACTAAAATGAATTGCACACCCCTATGAATGAGACAGGCCGCAACACTGGGATTTGAAAGAAAGCTCTAGCTATTTTGAAATATACCTAAGGGCCACTCATGGAATGCAGGTGATGCTTCATGAACCCTCCTACATGTTATCTGCTGTTTTGGCTATAGTTCATGAAATCAAAATCCTCCTCAACATGCAACAGGAACACCATCAAAATTCAGGACAATGGTAGTTCAACTCAAGTCCCCATTGCTGGCAAGTAGTACAAGGGGCGGTGGTATGTTCTGTGATGCAACTGGTGATAGCCTTGCTATGACTGTGTCATACACATCATGGGGTTTATTATGGCAACTCATCCCATGGAGTGACTTGGTATGGACAAGGCCCACACATTCAGCTCTTCCCCAATGACTTGTCCAATATGGCTTAAAGTTTGTGATTTTCTGTCTATTATTCGTTGCCCTGCCCTTTCTCACAGGGTGCTAACCACAGGGAATGCCTGGGAACAAGTAGTTATGGGTAAACCTCAGAATTCCAGTATGGGCTCCAAAAGTTGGCTGCTTAGCTAAGCTATCTGAATTACCTAAACTTTGTAGGTGTGCAAAACAGTCCAAGAACAGGCATCTTCTGAAGATTTATTCTTTCCTCCTGACTAAATACTGAAAAAAGGCTGCTGAAAGCCTCATCTCATCTCTTCTGCTTCTTGCCTCAGCCAGAATAAGGAAAGGATAGTTCAAATGTGAAAAATACAATCAAACTTTTCAAATTGGGTTAGTTTCAAGTTTTGGGTGGAAAGTCAGAGTAGTTCTTATTTTAATCCAAGCCTTTTTTCTGATGAATGATGGGTCTGTAGCAGAACTCTACTGAGTGGATATATGAAGTGTCCTTTCACATGGAGTTCGCTCTACAGAACAGACAGGTAGTTCCAAACGAACAACAATAATAACCATAATAATAAAGTCAAAGTCTCCTGAAGCCATGTTGTCCCTTTTCAAAATTGCTGGGAAAATTAAAACTAACAAAAAGTGGAGAATGACTAACAGACCTAGATTTCCAACAGAGAGCAGCCTTTTTGTTTTGAAAGGTTAGGAGCTCTAATTACAGTAATATTTTCAAGTGAACACAAAAGAAACATAATGAAATGGTGAGGGAGAGCAGGTATCAGACATCCTTGTAATCTTTTCCTATAGCCAGGATAAAAATTCCTGCATGAACATCAATAACTCCTTTCAGCCAATACAGATACAAAGGAAAGAGGAATAAAAGCAAATGCTGATGTTCAACAATCCACTGAGATTGACTTGAAGTCCTTTAGAATTCCAACAATGTCTGAAAATTTCATTCACATAATATTACTGGTACAGTATTATGCAGCAATTGATATGGCAAGAGAAAGTTATTGTTTTGTCACAGCGGAGACCTCTGGTACAACTCTCACACACAGCCGACACAAATAAAACATTATGACTGTGACAAACACGTACGTGCAAATCATCATGCAATTAAAGATGAAAGGCACCCTACTCCTAGGGCTTTTTATCATGCAAATGTTTGGAAATGAGGTGAGAAATGGAGCCTTTAAATATAAATGTACTTTCTTTTCCTTAATGTACTTCCTTTTCCTTAATGTCAATTTGGTGTGTACTAATTTTATTGGTTTCAGCTGTGGCAATTATTTAAGGCATTTTTCTAATGCAATTGAATAGTCTTTCAATAGTTATCTATGGTAAAATTTGATGGGTTTAACAGCATTAATCTATGGCAATCTGGGTAGTCTGTCACAGGAAATCCATTTATAAAGTTAGTTTCTGTGGGATCCAAGAGCATTAGCAATAAAACTGGGATAAAATGGTCTCCTTCCAGAACTTTTCCCACATGATGTACACACAAAATCAGATCTTCCCTCACGGGCCATCTCCTCCCTTCCCTTCAGAGCTGCATAAGCCTGCGGCCCTCTCATGCATGGTCATGCAATATCCATGTGGCAGGCAACAGCAGCAATTCCTTATATTGGAAAAGTAAACTAACTGCAGCAGTATCAACGAGGAGAGCCAGCAACATGTGAGCAGTCTGCTCTTCTCAAGCTACCAGTGGTCAATGGGACACTCTGCAGCATTTTTCAAAGGAACAAGCAGAGTTCCGTCTCCTCTAATCTCAACTACTGCACTTCCTTTTAATTGGCTTCAAATTCACAGATGTCCTTACTTCAGGCTGCTACTTCCTCCATCCCATATACAAAGAAAACCACCTTCTACTCACTTTACACTTTACATTTAATAAAATGAATAACTTTTTTGATTTTAAGATGCTCTACAATCCCTTTCTATCTTCCTTCACAATCTCACCACTCTTAAAACAAAGGCTTTATCCTCAGCACCTCCAATCTCTTTCTGTTACTCTCTGACCCACTACAAATTTATCTGGAAACATCCTTTTTTAAAATCCTTCCCTTAGTTGGTTTAACCTCTCTCCTCCCTTTCACTCCTATTATTTTATTATTTGGGTGTGACTTGAAGTGCTTCATGATGTTTGATTGGAGAATGCCAATAAAACAGCATTCCATAGCACTGTATGTCTGTCCTAAATTTCTCCCTTATTCTGGTTCCTCCCTACAATACCCCAAAACTCTAACAACAACAACAATAATCAATGGTGGCAAATTAACATTTCATAAAAACATCTTCAAAATGGCAGCAAAATTTAACCTATTAGAAAATGGGTGATTTCAAACATTACGATATCACAGTGAACCACGCTCAATTCCACGTGGTGGCTGTGATCGCGTAACGTCTGGTGGGGGAAACAGATGTTTCCCCCCAGATGTTACCACGGCATGGGATTGCATTCAACAACACGTGAGCGGCCGAAGCGGCGGGACCGGAGGCCGCCGCGTGTCGAATGCAATCCCATGCTGGGGTGAACCCTGGCGTCTCGTCTGGTCGCCGGGATCCCCCCGGCACGTCTGTTGCGGCATGACGGGGTGATCCCGGCGGGGAAGGAATTCGGTGATTTCGGTACGGGGCCAACGGGCCCTGTAACGTCTGAAATCACCCAATGTATTCAGTTCAACAAAAATTGGTCTTACTCTCCCCACTGAAATTAAAATTTTCTTCAATCTCTGTTGGAAAATTCCCATGCCACAAAAACCAATCTCTGTTTCTGTGTCCAAAAAGAAGAGAGCCAAAGGGTAACTACACAGGATAGGGAAGGAGTTAAAAAGTATATCTGATTCAAATGCAGATTAAAGGTTCCTTCAGACAACCCGCAAAGTTATTTTGTGCAGTTTTGTTTGTGCCAAAAGCCCTCTTCAGACAATCTGCTGACAGGTGTGGATAGCAGAACAGCCTGTGCGCCATGCTCCTTCTCCAATTTGTATGGGTTGTCCTAAAGATAACAACAGGAAGAAGGATGTGTGCTCTATACTGAGTTGTTGTTTTTTAATCAAATATTGCTCAAAGAAGTCTTTATTTTGTAGGGGTGTGCATTTTGTTTTTGTTATGATAACGAAAACAAAAAATTTGATTTTTGTTTTCCTTATTGTAATAACAAAAATGACAAATAATAACGCAAACAAAAAATGAAAATGTATTTTTGTTTTTGAAATAATGGGGAATCACTGAAAAATGTATTTCTGACTATAGCCCTTTTGTTTCTTATTCACTTCTGATGAAACTTGGGATAGTTGTACCCCCAGTGGAGAGCACTATGTGTACCAAATTTTGAAAAGATCGGATAAAGGGGACCAATTGTAGAAGCAATTGAATGTTCTGATTTTAAGAAAAGCTCCATACACGTTCCTGGCTACACCTATTTTTATATTCCATCTAATTTTCATGAAACCTGGGAAGTTTATGTCCCTTCACTAGTGTACCAATCATGACAGATTTCAGAAAGATTGGATAAAGTGTCCTGATGTTATAAGCTATTAACTTGAAAATACATTTCCTGCTGTAAAATGTTTATATTCCATCCTGTTTACAAGTTATTTGGCAGAAATGTACCACACCTTCCCTGTCATCTCTGCCAAATTACAGGACAATTTTTATTTATTTATTTATTTATTTATTTATTTAATTTTTACCCCGCCCCTCCTGAACACAGCTCGGGGCAGCTTCCAACAATAATTACAATTTAAAACAATCCAAACACTTAAAATACCATATAAACATTAAAATGACATATAAACAGGGCCTGGGATATAAATTACTTGGGATAGGGGAATAAACTCAACTACCCACCCCCCCTCCCCAAAGGCCCGGGCAAACAACCAGGTCTTGTATTTCCGCCAAAATACTAATAGGCTTGGGGACTATTTGATAAAGGGACCCAATTTTAAAAGCAATTGAAGTTGTCCCCTTGAAGACCATTATTCAGATAAGAGAATGCCCCCCCCCATGCAACTAGCAGGGGGAGGTGAATTTGTGCCCGCCCACTCTGAACAGGGCTTACCCTGAGCAGGGGATGGGCAAAGGGCCTTTCCCCTCCCCTGCTGCTCTGGAGGTGCGGTGCCAGGGGCCCAATAGGGATGAGGGAGACGCACCTGGAGGGCGGAGACCTGGGCAGGTATTTATACCTGGGTCAGCCAGGTGCTCTCCCTCTTCCCCAACTGTAGGCCAAGGATAAGAACGTTTTTCCTCCCTTCTGCACTTGGAACCCACTTTATTTTACCTCAATCCAGGTACATGTGGAGGGTTCAAAGAGGTTGCAGGAGTGGGCACTGGTGGGTGCCCGCTCAGCTTGCACTCCCTCCGCCCTCGCAGTTTGGGATACCGGGGGAGGGAGGCAGTCGGGAAGTTGTTCGCCCAGAGCCCCTCATGGGAATCAGGTGCCCTGCCCCCAGGCCAGTTGACATCACAAACCAGGGGGGGGACCTCTTGTGGTTCGGGCCCCAGTGGGGGTCCACATGCCCCGGGGGTTGGGGAGCCGGTAAGCACTGCTGCGTGGCCCCAGGGAGGCAGGGTAGAGCAGGTGAGTGCTGCGGAGTGCTCGGTGGTAGCTGGGAGCCCCGCCGCACGCATGGATCCCTGCCTCGGCCCCCAACCTGCCTCCAAGAGGCCTGGGGGGTGGGATGGGATGGTGGGGGACCACTGTGGAGTTCCCCATGTGGAATCCTGCCATGGCCCCAGCCTTTCTATAGGAGGCTGTGGGGGGGGGGGAAGGAGTACATGAGCACTCGTGCAGAGAGCCCGCCGCCCGATCCGACTCCTGCTCATCTGCGCCGCGGTATGCGGCCATACTTTGGGAAACCCCGGGGGGGGGGAGCAGGGGAACGCCGCAGGGCACCTGGAGTGTCCCAGAGCTCTTTCACTCACGTGGGACCCCTTCCATGCCGCAGTATGCAGCCTGTCTTTGGAAAGCTCCTGGGAGGGGGGGGAACTCATGGGAGCACTGCAGGGTGCGCAGCATGTCCCGGGGCTCTCCCACCCATGTGGGGCCCCCCTACGCCACGGTATGTGGCCTGCCTTTAGAAAGCCTCTGGGGGAGGGGGAGACTCATGGGAGTGCTGCAGAGCATCTGGCATGTCCCAGAGCTCTACTGTCCATGTGGGGCCCTGCCACGCCGCGGTACGTAGCCTGTCTTTAGGAAGTCCCGGGGGGGGGACCTCATGGGAGCGCTGCAGAACGCAACATTATTGTTCCATGTAATAAAGTTGCGGCCAATGCCTCTTTAACCCAAAAGAGTGTCATGACTGTTCTTATGGGTGGTGCGGGCACAAGAGACCACCCCCCCATGCAACTAGCAGGGGGAGGTGGATTTGTGCCCACCCACTCTGAACAGGGTAAGGAGCAGGGGATGGGCAAAGGGCCTTTGTCCCTCCCCTACTGCTCTGGAGGTATGGTGCCAGGGGCCCAATGGGGACGAGGGAGATGCACATGGATGGCAGAGACCTGGGCAGGTATTTCTACCTGGGTTATCCAGGTGCTCTCCCTCTTCCTCAACTCCAGGCCAAGGATAAGCTCTTCCACCCATGTGGGGCCCTGCCACGTCGGGGCACCCAACCGGTCATTTGGAAGCCGGGGTGGGGGGGTATTGAGAGAGTGCGGAGCTTAGACCTCGCTGGGATGGAGTAGCTGGGGTTCAGCTTCTGTGCAGCCCTCTCCCCCCCACATGGAGTCACAGTGCGGCATTCTGCCTGGTTCCAAGGAGCCCCCGGGAGGGAGATCGAGAGATCCCTTCAGGGTTCCCCTTGGGCTGGGGGTGATGGGTACCCACTCTAGGCTGTCATGACTCAGTTTCCCTGGTTTGCAGCTCTCACTGGATCAGCTCTCCCTCTAGAACTGATGGAGCCAGCAACAGGGGAACCTTCTTGTCACCTTTAAAGCCACAGGGTGTCCCAGCACAAACTCTTTTTCTCTAGGTTCATCTGTGTTTGTAAACACAGAATTAACCCCAAATGGTGTATCACCAATGTTAGAAGTTCAGTAAAAAGAGGTTTAATGAATGAATCATGAATAAGCATGCAGGACAAGATTATACTCAAAAGTGCAGAACCATTGAAACCAATCGAAATTTCTGCACTCTTGCAATACCAATAACGCATTCCTATCTGTACTTGGATTCGCCTGACTTAGGCTTAACCTAGTTCAGCTGGAAGCTTGGCTGGGTACCAGTCTTTAGAGTTTCATCCCCTTTCAATGGTTGCAAGATTCTTTTCTATTGGGAGCAGTTTTTTTACTCAGGAAAGCAAGGGGATGGTTTTCTCCATCTTCTCCCTGTTGCATAAGGGTAGCTCCCAACCCAGTATCAGAAGCATCTGTCCAAACCTGGAATTCTTTTTCAAAGTCTGGTTTGATGAACACTGGTGTGTTGGACAGAGCATAATTAAGTTTCTCAAAACTTTCTTGGCACTCGGATGACAACTATACTTTTCAGGCAAGCGTTTCTTACACTTGTCTGTCATGGGAGCCACCATGGAATTGAAGTGTTTTACATTGCAGCGGTAGTATGTGGTCATGCCTATGAATCTTTTGAATATGTTTCTTAGTAGTGGGTGTGGGCCAGGACACAATAGCCCCAATTTTATATGGCAGAGGACGTATCTTGCCACTCCCCACTCAGTGTCCCAGGTATGTGACATGACCCATAACAATCTGGCATTTGGACACTTTAACGGTAAGTCCAGCTGCCTGGATGACGTGTGAGAGTATCTGCTCCAGGTGTGTCACATGCGTATCCCATGAGTTGCTGAAAACAACCAGGGGGCGGTAGTATGTGGTCATGCCTATTAATCTTTGAATCTGTTTCTTAGTAGGGGGTGTGGGCCAGGACACGATAGCCTCAATTTTATCTGGCAGAGGACATATCTTGCCACTCCCCACACAGTGTCCCAGGTATGTGACATGACCCATAGCAATCTTGCATATGGACACTTTAACGGTAAGTCCAGCTGCCTGGATTCATGTGAGTATCTGCTCCAGGTGTGTCACATGTGCATCCCAGGAGTTGCTGACAATGACCAGGTCATTTATGTATGCCAGAGCAAACTCTTGGAATCCTGCTAAGGGGTGATCCATTAGCCTCTGGAAGATAGCAGGGCCACAGGAGTGTGTTCATTTCATGTACGTATTCACTAGGGTGGTGGCAGAAATGGGCGTCCCGTTCCCACATGTGTTTTTTGTTCAGACAATCCCCAGGCCTCCCTGTTTGGTCTGGTGGTATGTTTCTGGCTCCTGATGCTGGACGTTCTAGGTTCATATCCCATGTTGGGATACTTAAATTGAGTGGGGGAAGGGGACAGGCCCTGTACCTTTAAAAACAGGCGGTGGTGCAGGTGGTCAATCGGCAATCAAGTAAGTCCCACAGAGTTATGATCTTGGTATGTTGGCTTGTTCTGAAATGCCTCTCCTTGAACATGTATTTCTCAGCCAAGCATGTGCCAGGCGTTCATAACAATATTGCTGATTCCCTATCTCGTTCTCAGATGGAGAGGTTGAACATGTATTTCTCAGTCAAACATGTCCCAGGCATTCACAATGTGCCAGGCGTTCATAATGATATTGCTGATTCCCTATCTCATTTTCAGATGGAGAGGTCTCGTTCGCTGGCACCGGGCTCCAATGTCTACCCAGAGGTGATGCTGGAGGCCTTGGGGAAGCTTGGGAGCACAGATTAGATAAGGGGGTTGAAGCGGCAGTATCGAGCTTGACCTGGCGAGCATACGTCTGCTATTCCCGGGAATTCAGCAATTTCCTGTCCTCGCATGGCTTTCAGGAGACCTGGCCTATTCCCCCACCACCACCACCACCATGCAGAGTGGTTCGCCACACACCTAAGTTGCCGGGGGTTGGCCAAAGTACCATAAAATGTCGCCTTGCAGCTATAGCCTTTTTCTGCAGGGTGCAAGGTGTGGCGAACCTGTGCTCAGGATGCAGACTCTGACGGGCAGTCAAGGGATGGGCTAGGGAGCGGGGGGCTCTCCTGGTGGCCGCGTTAAATCAGCTTTGTACATCTCCCTATGAGGTGCTGATTTTCCGGGCAGCCTTTGCCACTGCATTTTTTGTCGCCTTGAGGAGCAGTGAGCTGGTGCCTTCATCCCAGAATGATTGGTCTGGCATGGCTTTGGAGTTCGGGAACATGGTCCGTTGTCCAGTCTCCATAGCAATCACGCTCCGTCACCATAAGACATATCAGGAGGGCAGTCAGCAGTATTTAGAACTCCGCTGATCCCCAGTAGAGCCCGTGTGTCCAGTCTCAGTGAGGGAGGCATACTTGGCCATTCGCCCTGGCCTGCAGGGTCCCCTCTTCATGCATTTGGACGGGTCAATTTTGACAAAGTTCCAATTTCAGGCCATCTTTAAGAAGGGATTCACGATGCTGGGTCTTCGACCATCCAGCTATGGGTCCCACTCCTTCAGAATTGGGGCCATGTCCATGGCAGCATTAGGGGGGTTGCCTGCCTTGCAGATCAAGGTGGTCGTCAGATGGAAATCGGGCGCTTATCACACCTACATACGGCCGTTCGCCTCATCTCAGTAACATTTTCTGTTTTATCATCTGCAGCCCCGGAACAACTACTTCTTGATATGTGGGCATAGCATCGTGCTCTGGGCCAAGCGCCACGCTGCCAGTTATGACCTTGGGACGCAGCTGGGTTATGGCCTTTGGGCATGGCTTTACTGGTTTGGGCGCAGTGGCATGTGCTGGGAACACCTCGTCCCTTCGCTGTTTCACAGAGCTGCACACTTCGGTCCACCCGACATCCTGGTCATTCATTTGGGTGAGAATGACCTTGGCCTGCATAGTGCATGGGACGAGATTCAGGCTAATATCTCAGAGTTGGCAGGTGCTTGGGCCATCTCGGAGTTGGCGGCTTCTTGGCTCGAGCTATGCACTTGGCAGTACGCTGACAAGCCGGACAAGGTTGAATGGGCTAAGTGCAAGATTAATCGGGCAATGTGGGGGCTTGTTGACCGCACGGGGGGCCGTGTGGTGCACCATGAGTAGATCGTGTGTAAGGAGGTTGGCCTCTCCCAGAAGGACAGGATCCATTTGTCCAAACAGGGGAATGCCATTTGGTTAAGTGGCTTGAGGGTGTCATTTCATACCCATTTAGCCATACCTGTGTGGGGGTAAAGGGTGGAGTAGGGGTACTCCCCCTTTCTGTGGCAGTCAGCGGGGTAGGAACCATGCTGTGGTACGGCTCCCTAAGTGCTAAGGGGATGCCCTGGCACCCCATCACCACTTGGATAGCGGGGGGGTCTGAAAGGCAGGGGCCTCATTCCAGACTTAGTATGGCTGGAATGGGGCGCCAACCTCGCCCTGACCCAAGGGGAGGGTGAATTCGAAGGGTCAATTCACCTGGGTCAGGGGGTGAGAACTAGCTCGGCCCCCTTTCCTGCATTGTATAACATGGTCCCTCCCGCTGCATACACACAGGTTGTTATGTAGGGTTGTTCTTTTCCTGTTAACATTATGTTCCATGTAAAAAGTTGCGGCCGATGCCTCTTTAACCCAAAAGAGTGTCTTGACAGTTCTTATGGGTGGTCTAGGCACAAGAGAACACCCCATGCAACTAGCAAGGGGAGGTGGATTTGTGCCCGCCCACTCTGAACAGGGTAAGGAGCAGGGGAGGGGCAAAGGGCCTTTTCCCCTCCCTTGCTGCTCTGGAGGCACGGTGCCAGGAACCCAATGGGGATGAGGGAGATTCATCTGGAGGGCGGAGCCCTGGGCAGGTATTTATACCTGGGTCAGCCAGGTGCTCTCCCTCTTCCCCAACTCCGGACCAAGGATAAGCTCTTCCACCCACGTGGGGCCCTGCTGCATCAGCGTCATTTGGAATCTGGGTGTGTGTGTGTGGGGAGGGGTATCGAGGGAGTGATAAGATAAATAGCAGCACATGCAGTGCCAGTCAGAAGCAGGCACCTGGCATGGCAGGGGGAGGGAGGCTGTACGATGGAGGATGGGGAGCAACCCAACAGACTGACAGACATATTCACTGGCCAATTACTGCATGCGTCCAGCTTTACAGGACCAATCGTTGGTGGCTTCACGGCGGACATAGGGGGTGGCCCTTAGGCCGGCATAGAAGGGACATAACTAGGACTTTGGGGATAGCATCCCAGCAATAAGGAGACATAGTTTACACATCCAGGCTGGCCAATTATCATCACAATCAAATCTTGCAGCACTGTGACACAGGACATAAGAGAATCACTATTGGCTCTTTCCTAAAAACATGTTTCCGACTTCCCAGTAACAAGTGGGGGAGAAAGGTTGGGATGGTCACAGCCCATAATGAGGCTATTTGGTTGACATTTCTGCTGGCCAATTGGCATCAGAAACCGATTTTATACCACAGAGACATGTAAGAGAATCCCTGTCATAGAGTCATTCTCTACAAATGCTGTGCAGGCATATACGATTGGAACCCTTTATCACATATTTCTGATATTTGTAAGAGATGATCCTGAAAGTGTGATATATCCAATCCTAACTTCATGTACACTGGTTGGACTACAAAGATGTAATAGTCAGACATACATTTATAAGTTAATTGCTTATACCACCAGGACCCTTTATTCAAGCCTTCTGAAAGTTGGCATAGATAGTAAACATGTGGAGGGGTATATACTTTCCAAAGTTCATCCACATTAAATGGGAGGCAAATAAGTTACAGCCATTAATGTATATGCAGATGTTTGCAAAATAGCATAATTAAACTGCTTATACAATCAGATTCCTTTATCCAATCTTTCTGGAATTTGGTACACTTAATGCCTCCCATTAGAGGTACACTCCCCCATTTGTTTCATCCAAATATATTGAAAAACAAAAATGTTACAGCAAAACATGTATTTTCTACTGAAACCAATGGCAATAGAAAGCAAAAACCAAAACGAAATTTTTATATTTATAAAAATGAAAATGAAAGTTTTAAATAACAAAAATGAAAAACCAAATTGAAAAACAAGATGGGTCCCTGGTACACACCTCTATTATTTTGCTATTGTTTGCTGCAAGAGAGTATTCTGTTACCATTAAGATACCAGTGAGTCATTGCCTATTGCTGTCAGCAGTTTGTACAAGGCATACCAAAAAACCCATAAAAATGTCTATTTCCTGCAATTTTCCAGATAAACACTGTGTAAGAAGAAAATAAATTCAAGGTGTCTTTCAAAAACAATCAGATACAACCGTGACATTAAGATATAAGAGCTGCAGTCTTTGCTTGCCATAATCTGAGGCAAGGGGAGATTTGTGAGCATTCAAAAAACCAAGACAATAAGCTATTTAAAGTTCCCACACTACCAAGTTCTGTACTTTTGAAGAGCACCATGAAACAAAATGCAAGTCAGCAGTATCTGTGCAGTTTCAGTACAGTTTGATTTACTCAGAGATGGAGTCTCAGCACTGTATTGTGCAATTAGCCATATTGCTCATTTCTTCCAATGATTTTCTACTCACTATGGTTATAAGAAAATTATAGAGCCCATTAACTAATTAAAATTGGTGCAAAAATAGGAGATTGCCAAAGATTAAAAATAAGCATGTTTACATTAATTATTCTAAGTGATGAAACAAAAGAGATGAACAAAAGTTATACTAACCCTGCTGATTGAGAACAACAATCCTGGTCTATCGGAGCAGATCCCAGTAAAACAAAATCGGAGTTTCCAGTAAAACAAATGTTCCCATACAAAGGTGATTAGGCTGAGTGCCATAGCAGCAGCAAGCATGTAAAACACGCCTGCCATGTTGTCGATATCCAGCTGGCTACTCATGACTTCATTCTTCTCATTGTGACAAATACCAGTCAGCCACAGAGTTTCCAATTCTTCCATCTCTCCTAAAGGAAAAACAAGGCATCATGTAGTTAGAATATGAATGCCAGCATTCAATGCAGGAAGTCTGGACATAGCAAGGGTCCTAAAGATAACAACAGACAGAAAGATGTTCAAAAGATAAAGAAAAAGATATGGGTCACAGAAGCTATTCTACCCGGTAAAATTCAGCAAGCATTTTTATTTCTCATTTTAAAAGTTGACTTTTCTCATCTGCTATTTTAGAACTTGGTTCACTAAAAGATTCCAGCTTATAGAGCAGGGGAGGGCAAAGTTTCCAAGACCAAGAGCCCCATACCAACATTTTCGTATCACTGAGAACCACAAGATACTTTACATGATCATCGGCTTCCCCCCGATCTCAGAGATGGGGCACCATAACTTCCAACCCACCCCGACATATCAAATCTTTGGTTCTCAGGAAGTTTGGTGGATTTGGGCAGCAGTAATAGTGGCTCAGGGCATACTGGTCCTGCTCTCACATCCCACACAGAAGGTTCCAGCAGTAGCAGCAGTGAAAATGGTGGCTCGGCTTCTCTTGCTCCCAAGGAAGATGCATGGACACGCCCCCAGGCAACCACTTCTGGCAAGACCTGCAGCACAGCTGCCTGAGAGCCACATGCAGCTCCCTTTGCTCACTTCTGTTATAGCAAAGCCAGTGTAGCCTAGTGGATAAGATATTGGACTTGTATCTGGGAGACAAGGGTTGAAACTCATCTTAGCCAGGAATTCACTGGATGATCATGTGCAAGTCACTATCTGTAAATCTGCCTGATAGGTTTGCGCAGTGGGTGATCTAAAAAATGATACTAAAGCACTTTCAGCACTGAGAATGCTACATAAAATAATAATCATGTAACGTGATAGGTTGTAGCTTCATTGGATTTCAAAGGTTGACAACATTTGAGCCAGATTGCCAATGGATGGGACATCTTTAATCATCCCATGGTCTTTTTAGTAGACACTGGGTGATATTGCTACACACTAACAAATGATGACAGATTTTCATTCCTGACAAGGTTGTGACAAGGTACTACTACATTCCCTACTCAATACAGTACAGTCCTCCAAACAGATTGTATGTTTAATACATTTTCTGCCTCTCTATAGAATCTGAAATTCAAACACTCAGCACTTAGTCACCTGAAGACCTCTCCTGTCCTTTTAAAAATATTTTAAATCTTCCCTTCCAAAGGCACTGGAGTCTCAATAAGTATCTGGAATTCTGGGAGATCCTGTTCACATGCTCTATCTCCTCATGGCTTCTTCTAAAGCAGGAGCAAGCAGACTTTTCCTCTTCAAGGGGCCATTTTGAAAATTAGGACAGGATCTGAAGGCCACATAGAAGCTTCGTGTGTTGAGGAAGAGGAGGGTCCAGACCATGGATCTGTCCTCTATCCTTGGGTATTTTCAGACATGATGGGGCCGATTGGCCCTGGCACAGAAACAACCCTTTGATTCCCCACCGGGGCCACCGTGTCACGGGCTAACAGACACGGTGGCTGATCCTGGCGGGGAATCCGGGGAGGGGGTGGGGCTGCGCAGTGCAATGTGCGGCCGCATAGCCCCGCCCCCCCGCCCACACTGCCCCAGTCGCCCACCCTCCAGGAGATGGGCAGGCACCGTGGCCAATGCAGCCGCAGCGCCCGCCCCCCCGGCAATGACCACGGCCTGGAATTCCGCTGCGGATTCCGGGCCATGGTCAGGGGACAGACGTTACTGTCCCCTTCATCACGGGGGGGAATCTCATTCACCACGTGATCGGGGATGGTCCAGGCAGGACCTCCGATCGCGTGGTGAATCTGATTCCCCGCTGCGATTGACCGTGGTAAACATCTGGGGGGGGGACTTCTGGTTCCCCAACAGACGTTACGGGACCATTCCCCACCACAGGTTAAACGTGATCTCGTAACGTCTGAAAATACCCCTTGTGTCCATGCCTTCATCTCTACTCCCATCTCCTGAGCACAATTTTTCAGTGTTTGGGAGTAGGAATTGAATCCAGGGACCAGATCCAGGCACTGGAAAGGGGCCAAATAAAAATTACCCATGGGCTGCATTTGGTCCCAGGCCTGAGGTTCACTACCCCTGCTCTAAAGCAGCAGGCACTGGCAACTGTAGGAGACAAAATACTGACCTCGATGGACCACTGGTCTGACCCAAAATACCATTCCCTTAAGAGCTTAGTGTAAGCATTTGATGGAAGGTTGAATTATAGACATTAGCTAAAATGAATATCTAGGGAAAGACACAGGAGGGACCAGAATTCCAGATTCCTGAGTTTTATTTCTGTCTCTGTCAAAATCTTGTGATATTAGGCAGGTCACTTTACCCATTTCTACCCAGAAAAATAGGCATGATAGTTCTTAATGAAGAACCACTGTGCCTGTGAAGCTTACTATCTGTAGTTCAAAGAGGCTTGAGCTTTTCTTAGAGCTGAACCAGATGGATTTAATTACCAAGGGTACACTCGCAGCCATGCAGGAACCCCTTTGGGCAGCTACTAGGCATCCACATAACTGTGTAGCAGCCCAAGGGGTGCCGGCATACCTTGGGAGGGCACCCGGAAGTAGTAAGTACACCTCTTCCCACTTCTTAACCAAGTCCTAGTGGGGCAGGTGCAATGGCATTCCAGGAGGCAGCAATGGCCCTTTTTAAACAGACTGCAGCAGTGGGGGCAGTCTGTGGGCCTGCTGAAACATGGGTGATGCAGAGGAGACAGTGCACACGGATCCCCCACCCCACATCCCTGTGCATGGAGCAACCAGCATTTACACCAGTTTCTCCATGTGTGTGTGTGTGTGTGTGTGTGTGTGTGTGAGAGAGAGAGAGAGAGAGAGGGGGGAAATGTGTGGGTCATGGTAGCACGCACCCTCACATTTACACGGGACGCTCCCCCATATGGACGATGTGTGTCCATACATGAGAGTGTCTCTTGTAAAAGTCAGCTCAGAAGGTTGCTCCTGATTATTGTTTGATAAATCCTACTAGCGCTGAGTTTAGTTACTTGTCCGTCTGGATGGACTCAAATAAAAGGCAGGCCTTTACTAGATTCAGATGCAATGTTTTTCCCTCTGCCCTTCTAGAAGGTCGTTACTCTGGAGTTCCTAGAGAGGCGAGATTATGTGTATTATGCGACCTTCTGGAAGTTGATTCTGTTAATCATGTATTTTTTTGCTGTCCAGCATTTATTGAGCCAAGATGGAAATTTTTGAGAATTGGACCTGGTAAATTACCGGGTTGGTATTATGATTCTCTGTTGCAAAACTCCTTAGCCCAATAGATTCAAGGGCGACAAGATTGGCGGCAAATTTTTGCTTTGCTGCAACACAGATAAAACAAACTCTCCTTAATAACACTGGTTAAGTTGCCCCAGGAAATCCCTAGTTCTAAAGTTTTGCTTTTAATCTGGAAATCCGGACATTATGATTCGCTTATTGTATTCACGATGCTTTTCTTGTGATGGTCTAATGACTAGTTTTATATGTACTGTATTAGCTAAGGCTACACAATAAAGTATGTACATTGCGTTCTGAGTGTCTCTTGTAAAAAGGATAGTGAAGAAGAGTCAAGGGAAACCTGGGGCCTCAGGGTGAGGATTGCAATCCGACCTCTGTAAACCTAAGTCTGCCAGGCAGATGTATTTGCAAGCCTGGCTAGCCAGCTGAGGCCTAGGTTTCAAGCCTCTGGACACTGGATCACCCCCATGCCACTCTTGTCATGCCCCTCTGCCGCCACCCTCCATGACTCATGACAGCAGCCATGGTTACATGTTCATGAGAGCTATCTGGAATGCCACTACACACTCTCTCCCCCGGACCCCACCCCAATCCTAGGGCCCAGTTAAGTGGAAACAGATACCTGTTCAGGTATCACTTCAGGGATTTGGAATCACAGAACTGCAGGAGGTGGTTCAGTTACTTCAAAACTGTCACACTTAGTGGGTACTGTTTCAGCTCCAGATTCTCTCACAAAAAGCACCACATACCTGATAAGCTGTGATTTTTATTTGTAAGGGTTGCTGCAGCAGAGAACATTGGTGCTGCATAACCTGACTTGTTATTCATTTGGCTGATCTGTAAGGATATTAGCAAATTTGGAATGTTCGTGTTGTGCATGTTCAGGTGTAGTAGGGGAAATTCTAAAAACAAATGCAAATAAGTACATGATTATTTTTTTACAATCATGTCTTGCATATGCCACAGCCTAGAATATTTGCTAATCATTTTTTTTAAGACACCCAACTAATTAACCTTTAATCAGTTCTTTTTTCTCTCTTAAATCCCACAATATTTGGTGAGAAGAAATCACCTAAAATACTCTTTTGAGCAATCCGAGTTCCTTCTATTTTAGCCTTTCTCCCCGACATATTCAGCGATCAAATCTTGGGCCAAACAATCACAAGGAAACAAACTGAGAATATGTTTCAGATAAAATTCTGGCTCTCCCCTCCCTTATGTTTTAGCCACTTTGACGCTTGCTGTTTATGTAGCGCATTGAATTTTTTGCTACTATGATGACGGCACATCATAGCTGCGATCTTTAGTTAGTGGCTATTTATGGTACATTTAAAATACAACTGGTGACATGTGAGGATGAGGTTGACCTTGTAGGACAGGAATGGTTCTGTGCTGGGGGTTACACTGAAAATTAGTACGAGCTCCAAGGACCACATAGAGGTTGGGGGAGGAGGTATTCAAGAAAAGGAATCTGGATCTGTCCCCTACCCTTGTGTGAATGTCAATGACCTCTCTGCTCCATTATCCTGAGCTCAGTTTTTTTTAGTGCTCAGGGGTAGAGACTGGATCCAGGGGCCAGATCCAAGCACTGGAAAGGGCCCACATAAAAACTTGTCGAGGGCCGCATTTGGCCCCCAGGCCTGAGGTTCCCCACCCCTGTTGCAGAAGAAAGGGCAGCCACCTTGCAAGCTTTGAGTGGTTTGCTTGGAATCAAAAATTCTAACTAAAGATTCATTGCAGTGCTGTTTCCCTTTAACCTGGTTTCTTGTGCTCCCTGAAGGGTTGAAGGAGATATCCCCTTTTCACATTTTGTTTAGCTCTGTTTTGTAAGAATGCAGGAGAACTAATAAAATTTTCTTCTGGAAAGGTTTTTATTTTGTACAATGTGACTAGTCTTCAAACATCCTTAGTGTTCGTGTAGTGAGGCATATAAATGCATTTTCGTTCTCAACCTTCTAGCTTCCTTTCCATAAGATGAATTTCTCTGAAAGATACATGTAGTGGTATCATTCTGTTTTTTTCTTTTCTTTTTTGTAATAATGCCAGCTTTGCTGCTTCTAGCTATGGCAAGAAATGGAATAGAATTTACAGAGTATACACATGCCAGCTGGCTTCATTTACTCCATAATTTAGGATGCAATCATTATTTTGTAAATATCTCTATTTCCAATGAGTTCCGTCACAGAGAGAAGATTATTGCTCTTTGGATAATTTCCAGATGTCTGGAATGATTGACTTCTAGCCTTTCATTGAAAAGTTTCAAAGTACCACTATGATACCTGAAGGTCGAGTTGGATTGTAAGAATATTTCACAAGAGAAAGAATCTGAGGGGAGAGAGGAAAGCTGTGTGAAATGAGCTGTGACTAGGCCTGAAATGAATATTCAGTGCAAATACTGAATTTGAAGAATTCAGTGACTTCATAGCTGCATAAACTAAGCAAATACATAGTGGTATATTCTGAATATATACCAATTGATGTTCATGTCACTACATGTTTGGTATTGCAGTTACTTTGTTAATTAGATATTTGATTCTTCATTCATGTTCAGTAGTATGCTGAAATGAACAAAGTACTGAATTCTGAAACACTACCGCTGAAACAGGTATTAGACTTCTTATTGGCAGTGATTATTCTTATTTTTGGGTAGCCCTCTGAAAAATATCCACAACTTAAATGGGTAGTCACATCTCTATTGTGGGGTATTCGGTTTTTAAAAAAAACACATTTTTGGGGGGGTCACTTTGGTATTTCAGTTCAGTGACCGGACTTATGGTGCATGTGATCAACTTGATCCAGACGTCATCCTTAAACAATCAACCAGGACCCCTCCCACTAGCTGTGGTACTCCAGAGCAGGACCGCTCCGACTGTTTCCCAGCTTTAGGGAACCTCAGCAAGTGGTTTAAGAAGTGGAGAGGGGCACTCCCCTTTAGGGACAACTTTCGCTGTTGCACTGGAGGAGAAGTCCTAGCCTGTCTCCTTCCTGGAGACACTCCCTGGGACATCAGTCCCACTTTCCTCCCCATAGGCAATATCTGAGAAGTTGACCCCTCTCAAATCGAAATCTAGTAGAGACTAGCTTGTGATCCACCAATAGATCATCATCTATCTCTTGGTCACCCTTGGGTTACATAATTTTCTGCAATTGTAGATGTGCAATTTGCCGTGGGATTTGTGCGACATGGAAACTTACTGGCTTTCCCACTGTTTTCACCATTTTGCATGTGCAAATTGGCCATGGCCACCCTTAACCAAAATGGTTACGATGAAATTTTGGCCACTGACCTTTTGGTTAAGGGCGGTGGACACTTTGCACATGAGCAAAATGGCCATATTGCAACATGGCCATATTGCACATGCACTTGCGGAGCTGGGAGCTCAGCAGCACACCGCAGCAAGGGAGACAATCAAGCCCTCCAAGGCCAGTAAATATATCCCAGGGGCCTGGGCGGTGGAAATGGAGGGAAAATAGGTGGTGTGGTGATGTGGGTTTATGAAACAGTTTACCTTCACATTGAGTTAAATGGGAAGATTTATGGGGAAAATCTGAAACCAAAACAATCTGTACATGGCAGGCTGATTTACGGGTGCTTTGGTTTAAACCGAAAATGCTTTTTTCAGGCAGTTTCGAATTAAAGAAACTCCCATCCCTACAAAGTACCAAGCATAAAGTAACTGAATAAACCAGGGTTACTCACCTGTAACCGTAGTTCTTCGAGAGGGGCTCTGTTACTCACACCAATGGGTTCTGTGCCTGTGCAGAACCAGCCATTGGAAGTATCTCCAAGCAGTTATCTGTGTGCCCTCAGAGACTGTGACTGATTGGCCACCATTTTGAGGGGCTGATAGCATCAGTATACAAGTTAGGGTGGGGCGTGCGTTACCTCTGTTCTTTCCAACCCCTACATCTCAATAGAGCTGAATAGACCCTACCGCTGGCTGCTACCACTCCCACCATCCCTAGGGATTATTATTATTATTATTATTATTAAACATTTATAAAGCGCCAGTAACAACCTGGCGCTGTACAGAACATACAATCAGCTGCGGTCCCTACCTGTGGCTTACAATCTAAAAGACAAGGAGGGGGAGACAAGGAGAGGGGACAGCGGGAGAGACATGGGAGAAGACAAACAAACATTCAGGCGGATGCGAAGTCTCAGGTGC
>QEPC01009204.1:853508-866134 GCA_003113815.1 Sphenodon punctatus | reverse complement strand
ACCCCCAGACTCCGAACCTGCTGAGCTATAGGAGGGCGAACCCCCACAACCAGGGGGGCCACTACCTCTTTCGCTCTCCCCACCAACATCACCTCCATCTTATCGGGGTTGAGTTTCAGTCTGCTCAGCCGCATCCACTCCGCCATGGCCTCCAAACACTGGGATAGCAACGAGACAGCAGGGTCTGGGTCAGTTGAAAAAGAGAGGTACAGCTGAGTATCATCAGCATACTGGTGACACCGCACCCCGAACCCTCTCACGACCTCCCCCAAGGGCTGCTTACTGGGTGTTTGGCAGCTGTGGAGGATTGGATGAGGGCTAATCGACTGAGGCTGAATCCCAACAAGACGGAGATGATGCTGGTGGGTTAGGCAGTGGAGATGACAGCCCCCATTATTGATGGGGTGTGTCCTTCATTGGTTCCCCAGAGATGGAGTCTGGGGGTGCTCCTTGATTCACAGCTCCACTTGAATGTTCAGGTGGAGGCTGTGGCAAGGAGTACCTTTCACCAATTATATTTGGTGCATCAGCTTCGTCCATATGTTTCAGACTCTGACCTGGCAACTGTCATCCATGCTTTCGTCACCTCTAGGCTGGATTACTGTAACGCGCTCTACTTGGGACTATCCATGCTGATGGTTCGGAGACTGCAGCTGGTGCAGAATGCGGCGGCCCGTCTCCTGGTGGAACTGGGCTGCCGGAAACATATTACACCAATTCTTAAATCACTGCACTGGCTGCCTGTAGTCTTCCAGGCCTGATTCAAGGTGTTGGTGCTTGCCTATACAGCCCTAAAAGGTCTGAGTCCAACCTATCTGCGGGACCACCTTACCCTCTCGAGTTCTGCATCGACCTTTGTGGTAATTGGGAGGTGCCCTCTTCAAGGTCCCCCGAGTCTTCTGGGGAGCCACAATGGGGAGGGCACTCTCAGTGGCCGCCTCATGGCTGAGGAACTCTCTGTCGATAGAGGTTTGATTGGCCCCGGATCTCCCCTCTTTTCAACATAGTTGTAAGATCTGGCTGTTCTGCCTGGCCTTTGGTGGGGAAGATGGGTAGGGTGGGATGGGTGAGTATGATTAGGGGATAAGAAGTTGTTATAATCGTCCTTATGTTGATGTTTTTATGTTTTTTAAAGTTTTATTGCTGTAAGCCGCCCCAAGCCGCTGTGCGAGAGGGGCGGGGTATTAAATCTATTTATTAAACAAACACACACAAACAAACAAACATGGTAAATGGCAAATCACAGTAAACAGTAAACATAGCACAATAATCACAATACTGATACAACAGATAAATGGCAAAACCCCACGATAAACAGTAAACGATACATCGTAAATTTAAAATGAAAAAGCGGCAAAATCTCGGGAGCAATTCTTGATTCGTGCAAAATTATTGCAAGAATCAATTTAATTCTCTTTACAACACTAGAATATATCTATTTCTAGTTGATCCTACCGCGAGAATACATCTAGAACGATAAACCTGTTGAGCATCCACTTGTGTTTTAGAGTGGGTGCCCTGTTGAATACACTGATGATAATGTTGACTGATGCGCCAATGGGGAGAACATTATGGAGAATGGACCACTTCCAGAGTTTTGTTGCTTCACTGCGGTAAGACTGAAACTGCAAGTAGCTGTGGTAGCTGTTTCTGACAGAAAGAGCTCTTCCACAATGAGCAGCATAGTGCGATAGAGACATTCATTCTGCTACTTTTGTCTGTGATCTTCTGCAATTTCCACTGGCACATTCTGACATACATTCACAGTGCAAAAATAGTGGAACAATGTATTTCCGAGATTATTCTGACACTTTCCAAAATTATTCCAACACTTTCCGACACTTTCCGATAATTCTGATGTCACAAAGCAAAGGATGTGGAATTAGAAAAATGCTGGCAGAAAAGCTGAAGAAAGTCATGGGCAATTTCAAAATGGTGGAATGAAATATTGGTGCGGAAAAAGGAGTTGCCGCTTCAGCCGTAGTCCATGGTGATTTGGACAGTTTTGCCATTGACTAGAGAGAGGAATGCTTTCAGGGCGAACCTGATTGCTCGTAGTTCTAAGAGGTTGATGTGTAAAGAACATTCCCATTCATTCCAAGTGCAGCTCACCTGTTGTAACGTGTCACAGTGAGCACCCCATCCATGCAGGGAAGCATCTGCAATCAGCAGGATGCAGTGGCAACTGGTGGTTTTTGAGGCTGGTGTGGCAGTGGGTGGGTTGAATCTACTGCTGGTGGCTTTGCCGCTGGTGAGCCTAGGGCTGGAGCCAGGGGCAGCAGTAGGCGGAGCCAGGGGCAGCGGTAGGTCAATGGCGGCAGCAAGGAGTTCCCAGGGTTAACATTGGATGGACATTACATTAGTTAACGCTGGGAACTCCTTGCTGCTGTGTGAAACACTCCCACTGAGGGATAGAGAGTCCTCTTACTGGGGTCCCATCCACCCTCACTTTCCCACCAGGTCCAAATTAACCATAGCAGGTTACAAAAATAGATTACATTGACATCGCCTACCTTTATCCTGAATCGTTGAATCCTCAATGTTCATGGCATACTTTTCATTCTCTTCTCAGAAGAGAATGAAAGGGAAGAGACAACAGAGGAGAAGTAGGAGGGAAAGGAAGGGTATTGTTTTGTTGCACGAGAAGAGTAAAGGGAAGAGATGGGTTCAATGGGGGACAGGGGAAAGGGATCTTCTTGTTGTCTGCAACCTTCTCTTCTGCCATGGTCCTACCTACTTTGTCCTCTTTTCACAAGGAGAGCAGTTGCAGGCCTGTATAGCAACCAAACACTCCCCATCCAAACCAGAAAAAGTTTGACCTTTTTCAGGGTTGCATTGCCATGAAACCAGGCCCATCCAGACCAGCATTCCCAGTACCTACACCATATCCCTGGCAGCCAAATGCCTGTCCAAGCACAAAGGCCTTTAAAAAAAGTTTGACCAGTTACAGGCCTCTATTGCCACCAAACCAACCCCATCGAAATGTAAGCAATGCATTTCTGTTTCTCAACAAAAACCTCAGGCAAGATGCTCAAAATCACACAGTCACAAGCAGAGAGGCCAGAAACTTCTTTCCATCAGGGAGAAGCAGTGAAACAGTGAAGGGACCATTTTTAAAAAAAGAGTAGCCACAACCAGTAGACCCACACATTTACAAAATGGCCTCTCTAATCATGCTTGGGAGGGGAGAAGGAAAGCATCAATGCATCATGCAAACACAGAGCAAACAAAGCAAACCATCTTAAGGCAACAATGTTAAGTGCACTCCTTAGCACACCATAAGAGCAGCAGCAAGGATTTCCACATGTTCTCCAAAACATGCTACACAGCTCTGTTGCAATGTAAGAGGTAGTTTCTTCTGATACTAAACATGGAGCATTCATGCAAGGACTAGCCATTAGTGAAAAAACCTGCCACAACATCCCACCAAACTGCAAATGAGGCATTTTAAAATGCAAGGAACATTTCAGCAAAGATTAGTAGAGGTGTGCACCAGGGTCCCATGTCATTTTCATTTTCGTTTTTCATTTTTGCTATTGAAATCTGTCGTTTTCATTTTCGTAAATATCAAATTGTCATTTTCGTTTTTGCTTTCATTTTTGTTTTCCATTGGTTTAAATGTAAAACACATTTTCTGCTGTAACTTTTTTGTTTTTCACTATATGTGGCTAAACTGTGGAGTGTTTATATCTCCAATGGCAGGCATTATGTGTACCAAATTCCAAAAGAACTGCATAAAGGAATCCAATTTTAGAAGCAGTTGAATTATTTTATTCTAAAAAAATTTCATATACATTCTTAGATGTAACTTCTTTGACTCATATTTAATGTAGATGAAACTTGGCAGGTTTATACCCCTTCCCATATTTAGTATCTCTGCCATCTTTCAGAAGGATTGGTTCTGGTGGTATAAGAAATTAACTTATAAATGTATGTCTGATGGTAACATCTTTGCAGTCCAGCCAGTGTACATGAAATTTGGCAGGACTGTATATCACACTTTCCCAATCATCTCTGCCAAATATCAGAAAGATGTGATAAAGGGTCCCAATTTTATATGCCTGCACAGCATATGCAGAGAAGGAGCCTATGCCAGGGATTCTCTTACATGTCACAGTGGTATAAAATCAGTTTGTGACGCCAAATATCCTCATTCTGTGCTGTGACCATCCCAACATCTCTCCCCCACTTGTTACTGGGAAGTCAGAAGCATCTGTTTAGGAAAGAGTCCATAGAGATTCTTTTATGTCCTCTGTCACAGTGCTTCAGGATGTGATTGTGATGATAACTGGCCAGCCTGGATGTGTAAACTATGTCTCCTGATTTCTGGGATACTATCCCCAAAGTCCCAGTTATGTCCCTTTTATGCCCGCCTCAGGGCTGCCCCCTATGCACACCTCGAAGCCACTACCAATTGGTCCTGTAAAGCTAGAAGCATGCAGTAATGTGTTTGGCCAGTGAATGTGTATGTCAGTCTTTTAGGTTGCTCCACATATTCTCTCCTACAGTCTTTCTCCCCCTACCATGCAGAGTGCCTGACTCCGACTGATGCTGAATGTGCTGTTATTCATCTGAATAATGGTCTTCAAGGGGACAACTTCAATTGCTTATAATATTGGGTCCCTTTATCAAATTGTCCTGTAGTTTGGCAGAGATGACAAAGAAGCTGTGTGATACATTTCTGCCAAATATCATGTAAACGGGATTATCATGTATAAAATATCATGTAAACATGTTATAGCTGGAAATGTATTTTCAAGTTAATGTCTTATACCATCAGTACCCTTTATTGAATCTTTCTGAAAATTGGCAGGATTGTTAAACCTGTGGAGGGACATAATAATTACATGCAAATTGGATGCAAGATAAAGAAGCTGTAGCTGTGAATGTGTATGGAGCTTTTCCTAAAATCACAACATCCAACTGCTTCTAAAATAGGTTTCCTTTATCTAATCATTTTGTAATTTGGTACACATACTGGCCTCCATTGGAGGTACACGCTCCCCAAGTTTCATCAGTATTGAATAAGAAAAAGAAAAGATATATCTGAAAATACATTTTTAATTTCCCCCCTTTATTTAAAAAACAAAATGTCATTTTCGTTTTTATTTTCATTATTATTATTTGACGTTTTTGTGATTGAAATAACAATGAAAATGACAACTTTGTTATTGTTATTGTAATAACAAAAATGACATGCACACCACTAAAGATTAGAAACCCTTCCATCCAAGCCCCTAGGTCCCCCACCTGTAAAAGAGAAAGCAGGCAGTTTACATCAAAAACAGCCAAAAAAGGGTGAAAACAGACATGATGCTAATCACCCTTTAACCACCCTTGGTGGTTATTTATGCATGTTGCAGGGCTGCATAGGGCACCAATACAGCCCTGAAACATGCATAAATAACCACCAAGGGTGGTTAAAGGGTGGTTAGCGTCATGTCTGTTTTCACCCAAAGAGACCAATTTTAACCAAAAGTAGCCATGGCCAGTGAGGGCACCAGAAAATGGCCACAGCCTTTGCACATGCTTGAGGGGTTTGGGAGAGGAGCGGAGCAGGGGAAACTAGCAGTGCACATTCAAACACAAACACAGAACAAGCAAAAGCAAACCAGATCTTAAACCAGGAAGGGCAATGCCCTTGGTGCCCTGCAATGTTCAGCACCCCTGGCAGGATGTCTGGGACTGGTTTAGCAAAAAGCATCCCTTAGATTGTCTTCTCTGATCCACCAAGACAGGGTGTGCAAGATTTCGGGCAGGATTGTGAGGAGGCGATCTATGAGGTAGTTGAATCCATGTGGCCTAGTAATCATAGGAACGTTCGGATAGTTTGGGTAGGTTGGGTGTTAAGTGTAGCTACTGTGGTTTGAATGGTGAGGCATTGATCCTTTGGTAGAAAGGCCCTCTGTTTGAGTGAGTTGAACTCTGCACTTCTAAATTGACTGGATTGCAAAGGGTTCAAACTTGATTTCTTAAAATGGAGAACAAACCGAAATTGCTGTAGGAGATGAATGGTAAATTGAGTGTCCTCCTACAACTGATGTTCTGACTGTGAGACTAGGACATTATTAAAATGACTTTCGTTTTCATTATATTTCATTATTCTTTGTTTAGTTTTCATTTTTTCCTTTTGTTTTTGATTTCCATTGGTTTCAATGGGAAACACATTTTTGGTTGTAAAGTTTTTTATTTTTCATCCGAGTTTTATTTAAATTTGGTGCAATTGTACCGTAAATGGAGGGCATTATGTCTGCCAAATTTCAGAATGAACGGTTAAGGGGATCCCATTTTATAAGCAGTTTAAATTTTTTATTATATAAAATTCTATGTAGACCTTCCTTGCTGTAAAGTCTTTGTATCCCATCTGATTGGGATGAAACATGGCAAGATTATACCCCTCCCCAAGGGTACTACCCCTGCCAAATGTCAGGATTGGATAAAGAGTCCTGATGTTGTAGGCAGTTAACTTTTAAATGCATTTCTGGCTGTAACCGCTTTGTATTCCAGCCAGTTTACATGAAATTTGGAAGGCTTCTATCTCAGACCTTTAGGAGCATCTCTGCCAAATATCAAAAGGATATAATAAAGGGTCCTACATTTATCCGCCTACACAGCATCTGGAAGGTATGAGCCTATGCCAGGAATTCTCTTATGTTTGTCACTGTGGTACAAGATGTGTTTGTGATGCCAATTGACCAGCATAAATGTCACCCATATATGTTTATGTGCTGTGAGCACCACAACCCCTCTTCCTTACTTGTTACTGGGAAGTTGGAAGCATCTGCTTAGGAAAGAGCCAATAAGGGATTCTTTTATGTCCTCTGTCACAGTGCTGTAGGATGGGGTTGTAATGACAACTGGAAAGCCTGGATGTGTAAACCATGTCTCCTGACTGCTGGGATGCTTCCCCCTGCTCTCTGTCTTGCTGCCTGAAGTCTCAGTTATGTCCCTTCTATGTGCACCTCAGAGCCATCCAGGATTGGTCCTGGGAAACTGGAAACATACAGTAAGAGAGGCAATCACATCTCCATCCCAGCCACGCTGTCTTTGAAATGTCAAGCCAATTAGCCAGAGGATATATTGGTCATCTCTGCTGTTTGGCACAGGTTTCAGTCTGCGAGGGCACCCCAGGTGCATGGGGGTGTTCATCAACTTTCAGAGAAACCTTTGTTGCTGAAAATTAGGCTTAACCAAAGGTGGATGCCCTATACCTTACCTGTGTCTCAGATTGCCCGTTAGTTCCCATAGAATATATAAAAGGAAACCCTGGAATGAGGATCTGGTACAAAGTCTGGATGCTCTTCTTAACTCAGCTCAGTGTCAGGAGCTTTTCAATAGGGCTTCCACCCTAGAGAATGATGCAGCCATGGTAGAGGTGTTTGTATCTCTATGTTATGGATGGGGACGGGTGAAAGGGAAGTGGACCTGGCTGAACCCTTAGCCTAATCCCCGCTACTCTCCCGTGCTCTCGTGGGGGCAACTCCACAGATGAAGGAAAGACACCCCTCAGGTTGTTATAGGGTTGTTGGCTCCCAAGGGAGGTGCTGCCTATCTCATCATAGGGGGGGAGACAACGAGGCCCTGAGTTATGCCCCCACTCGAGCGTGCTGGCTGCAAGGACAGCCCCTAACCCCACCACACCTTTACCCACATGAAACTGTGTCTCCAACCACACGGGTGTGTGTGTGTGTGTGTGTGAGAAGACAGTGCAGGAAGGTGGGGATCACAAGGCAGTAGTTCCCAGGGAAGCAGGGAAGGGATGGTTCTATACACACAAGTCATGGGGGAAGGACAGTTGGGGGTCCAGGTATGGGGGAAAAGGTTACCTGTGCACACCACCCTCCTTCCCCACACTCACACTCCCTGCTCCCAAAATACCACTGTGTCACGCCCCCAACCTCACCACACTCACCGCGGCCACACTCACTCTCCGCACTCGCTCAGCCTTCGCACACCACTCTCGCCCGTCGCAATGCTTTCCTCCAAATACAGTCGCAAGGGGCCAGTCTCTAAGCTACGCTGTTCACCGGCGCCGCTCAGATGCCTCTGACCCTCCTTAAATGCACGAGCACTGGCCCCCGCCTTCTTCTGAAGGCGTGCCGAGCATCGCGGCGCCTCTGCTGGCCCCGCCCCCATGTTCCCCGCTGACCTGCTTCCTAATGCTGGTGCTTGCGGCGGCGGGGGAAGCCCCTGCATCTGCCTCCGCTGCTGCCGTATGTTCTGCCTACCCCCGCCCCGGCTCCCCCGGATCACCTGGCCACCGCACCCCCATCCCCGTCTCAGGGTGAGTCTGTTCCTTACACCCTAATGTTGCTTCTGCGTCCTGCCCTAGAGGGAAGGATGCAGATAGCTCTCACTGATGGCCAGGTCTTTAGATCTCATTCCTGGTATAATACAGACTGTTATAATCTAAAGAAGGAGCTCCAGAATATGGGCAGGAAAGCCTGGGAGCAGGGACTCTTTGATCTACCTCAGTTTTTTTTTGAAGCTAAACTCCGATATAAACAACTGCTTAAGGATTAGAGAAGGTTTTTTTGAAGAACAGATGGGATAGACTTATTGGGGCAGCAGACTCCGGGGATTCAGAGACTTTTTGGAAGATCGTAAATGGTTCTATCCGGGGGGAAGTAAGATCGAGGGTTTTCCCTATACCAGCTACGACCTGGGAAGATTATTATGGGACCCTTTTCTCCTGTGTCCCGTGTTCCAACTGGACTCCAGTAGAGAGGGCCTTCCCCCGGGGTGAGGTGGAATGGCCTCCTGTCACTGCGCAGGAAATGTCGGATCTGATTGACTCCTATAGAAACAGGAAGACGCCTGGATATGACCTCATTACCTTGGAATTTATTAAGAGATTCTGGGATTGGTGGATCCCTATTTTGGTAGCCCTCTTCAATACTATCGATAAGACAGGAATAATTCCAATGGATTGGGGTAGGGCTATTATAATTCCAATATATAAAAGGGGTGATAGAGGAAAGTCAACTAATTATTGCCCCATTAGCTTGCTGTCCGTTATTGGCAAACTATATGCCAAGTATTTGTTGGTACGTTTGAATGGCTGGATGGCTGAGCAGAAAATGTTACGACTCCGCGGAGCAGGCTGGCTTTCAACCTGGCCGTTCGACTACTGACCATTGTCTAATTCTGTATCATCTAATTAGCAAGTATATCAAAGTAAATCATCAATTGTTTGTGGCATTTATTGATCTTCGATCAGCTTTTGACCTTATTGACCAGGGAATTCTTTGGAGGAAATTGGAAGCACTACATATTGAGTATCGTCTGCTTTTTTTGATTAAAGCTTTACATGCCAATTCTACGCTGGCTATTAGATATTATGAGATGGGATCTCTCACTAATGATATAGTTTCTACTTCTGGGGTAAGACAAGGATGCTTGCTGGCCCCATCCTCGTTTAATATTTTTACTCTGACCTCTCAGGAATTTCATCCCCCTAAATTGGCGTCTTATCATATAGGCTGCATGCTATACGCTGACGATGCCGTGTTGCTACCACAGACCCGTGTGAGCCTTAAAAGACAGCTGGCAGCCCTGGCTGTCTATTGTGACCTAAATCATCTACTTATAAACTATAACAAATCCAAAGTTGTTTTTTTTTCAAGGGCTCGGGTCAAATTCCTTTGGCATATTAAGGATCATTCCATTGAACAGGTGAGCTTGTACAAATATCTGGGAGTGATTTTCTCTTCGAAAGGGGTGGACCTATAATTTAAAGTACAACTTACAAAGAGCAAAGAGTCCCTCGGCAGCTATTCTACAGTTTTTTTACTCCTCTAAAAGGGGGGTTGTTGCCCTAGCTGTTAGAGTCTTCAACTCTAAGGTGGTGGCCCAACTACTGTATGGGGTGGCTGTGTGGTCCCCTCTCCCTGGAAGATAAGCACTTTATTGAAAGCAATAAATTCTATTCCTACGGCTGTCCTGAGGCTTGAATTGGGCCAATTTTCTTTGCAATGTTTAGTGCAGAAACAAGCTCTGGTGCTATGGCTAAGGACGGAGAGTGCTCCTCAGGGATCCCTGATGAATTATTTCCATCATGATAATTTCTTGAGTCCCTGGTGAAAGAGTGTACTGGATACTTTAAGCCATATAGGATTTTCACCCCTTTATTTTTCGAACAAACCTTTTGAAGCTGCTAAGGCTGAGATACTTTTGCATCTGGAGGATTTAGATAGGCAGGGAGACCTAGCCTTGGTGACAAATTTTTGTTCGTTAAACAACTACTTTTGTCTTGCCCTCCCGAAGGGGATCTTGGCTTCCTATTTGGGTTTGCTGTCTTCTTTTAGGGAAAGATCTCTTTTTTTTGCAGCTAGGGTAAACGTTCTTCCAACAAGGGTGCTGGAGGGTTGCTTTGCTGCTATCCCTTTTGGCCAAAGACTTTGTCCCTTTGACAACTCTGAATTTGAATTGGTGGGGCATATTTTGATCAGCTGCAGATTATATGACCCTTTAAGGGAACTCTGGTTAGCGCAATATCTAAGAAAGCTGCCAGGAAGAACAACATTTAAATTATAAAAATATTTACTTGGAGACGTTACCCCAGAGATTTCAGCTAGGGTATCAAAGTTTCTTCTACAGGCTTTTCTAATGAGGGAAAATGTCTTTTGTTTTCGGGGTACATGTGCCAAAATCCTGGGGGGTCTTCAGAGCTAAGAATGAAATCGTATATTGGCTGGTTGACTCTTATGGGAGATTGGGAGGGCCTTCATGGGATTGTATTATCTATAGTTTTACTGTGTATTGTGTTTTTTGCACTGTTATATTTGATATTATTCGATTCCTGTAACTGATATGTCTATTGTAGGAGGTAGATGGCTTTGTCCATTTACGTCCCTGTATTTATGTATCTTTATTTTATTTTCTGGGCAATGACCAATGGTCACGCCAATAAACAATGATGATGATGATGATGACTTTCAGAGAACGCCCCAGGAGGGAGCAGGAGGATGTTGGGCAGCATCCCAGGTGCATGGGGATTGGATTTATGTAGCTAGCTGAACACTTCCAGTGAGCTCTAACACACACACACACACACACACACACACACACACAAAGTCTGAGAAAACGTTCTGACCAAATCCAGAATTAACCACAGACAAAGAGCAGACCCAAAGAACAGCAATTTATATCGACCCTCTATGCCCGCCTTGAAGCCACCATGGATTGGTCCTCTTGTAAAGGTGGAAGCATTCCGTAATTGGCCAGTGAATGTGTCTGTCAGTCTGATGGGCTGCTCCCCCTCCCTTCTACAGCCCCCTCCCCCTGCCATGCTTGTCTCTGAATGGCACTGAATGTGCTATTTACCTGAATAATGAAAGTCTCCAAGAGGAAAATTTCAATTGCTTATAAAATTTGGAACCTTTATCAAATCTTTCTACAATCTGGCAGTGATAATTTTGAAGATCTGAGATACAATCTTGCCAAATGTCATGTAAAATAGATGGAATACAAAGACGTTACAGCCAGAAATGCATTTACAAGTTAATCATTTATAACATAAGGACCATTCATCCCAGAGGTGAGTAACCTTTTCCCTCCCAGGGGGCACTTTAGAAACGTGCACAATCTTCAATGGCCACATAGAAATTGGGGTGGGGGGTGCTTAAGGGATGCATTCAAGGAGAAGGGGCGAGAGTTGCCACCTCTGCACATTTTTAAGGAACACTTATCTAAAATACATGATGCAGACCCTGCATTGGTGCCTTGGGCAACAATTCACACGACTCCACCACTGGAGTTAGGCACCCTAGATGCTAATGCAGGCCCTGCAACATATTTTTCACAAGTGTTCCTTCAAACTTTCTATAGGTGGCAAACCTAAGGAGGGCCCAAATCATGAATTTGGGCCATGAAACTGTCCCCTATCCTGGTTTGCATGCCCTCATCTTTGCTCCCTTCCCTTGAGCTCAGTTTTTCAGTGATTGGAGGTAAAACTGGATCAAAGGGCCAGATCCAGGAAGTGGAAAGGGGTCACATAAAAAATTGCTGCCGGCCACATTTGGCCGTAGGTTCTCCACCTGTGCTTTATCCAATCCTTCTGAAATTTGGAAGAGATAGTAATATTAGGAAGAGTTATACTTTTTCCAGTTAACATCCATATCAGATGGGAGACAAAGACATTACAGCCAGGAATGTGTATGCAGATTTTTGTAAAATAACAAATTGCAACTTCTTGAAAATTGGATCCTTTCATCCAATCATTCTGAAATTTGACACACATAATGCCCTCTGCTGTGGGTATACTATTTTTATTTATTTTATTTATTTTATATATTTCTACCCCACCTCTCCTGCAATGCAGCTCGGGGCGGCTTACAATATTAAAACATACAATAAAATTTTAAAACACCATATTAAAATATTAAACAGGGCAAAAAAAATCAGTGTAAATATAAATAGGTGGGGGAACTAAAACATTCCCCTACCCCTCCCTCCCAAAGGCCTGGGCGAACAGCCAGGTCTTACAACTACGCCGGAATGTTAATAGGCTAGGCGCCAGGCGAGCCTCCTCCGGAAGGGAGTTCCAAAGCCGCGGCCCCACCACCGAGAATGCCCTCTCCATCGTGGCCCCCCGCTTAACACGGGGGACCTCCAGGAAGGCACCC
>QEPC01009204.1:803601-842129 GCA_003113815.1 Sphenodon punctatus | reverse complement strand
TGGGGGTGGGGGTTGCTGCTGCCTGTGCCTTGCCCCTTGGCGGTGCCCCCCCTCGGCCCTCCCGTTGTTCCCCATGCTGTGTTGCGGGCACCCCTGCCCCCCCTTCCTGACCTTTCCCTTGTGTGTGTGGTGTGTGTGTGTGTGTGTGTGTGTGTGTGCCCGGGTGTGTGGTCATGCACTGTGTCCCGCTGCAAGTCCGCTGTGTGTGTGTGTGCGTGCGTGTGCTGTGTGAGGCGCCTGTCAGTCTGTTCTCCCTCTTCCCCCCTCCCTTCCCGTTTCCCTTGTGTGGGCGTTCCCTTGTGTGCCTTTTGGCTTCATTTGCTCTCCGGCGGCCATGTCTGTGTCCCACCCCTGCCCGGTGCCTTCTGGGAGTTTTGACCACGACAGGGGTTCGACTGCACGTCTGTTGTGCTGCCCCGGTCCGTGATGGTTCGGCCTGGTTCCCGGCCGTGGTCCAGGTCCCGTCCCGTCTGTTTGGGTTGTTTTTCCACCCCGGGGCGTGGTTGTGCTGTTCACCCCCCGTGGGTTCACTGTGGTGAACCGCCCGCCCGTAACGTCTGAAATCACCCTCTATGTGGGGCTACCCTTGGTGCTGGTCCGGAGACTGCAGCTTGTGCAGAATGTGACCGTCTGTCTCCTGAAGGGGACGGGCCAACACGAACACATTACTCCATTGCTTCGCTTTCTGCACTGGCTCCGATAGTCTTCTGGGCCCAACTCAAGGTGTTGGTGTTGACCTTTAAAGCCCTAAATGGCCTGGGCCCCACCTACCTGCAGAACGACCTCAATTTCTGAATTCTGTATCAACCTCTGCGTCGGCAGGGAGCACTCTCAAGTTCCCCCAGCTTTCCCGGGTGTTGACCATGAGGAGGGCGTTTTCTGTGGCTAAGCTGCAGATGTGGAACTTCCTCCCATTTGAGGTCCATCTGGCCGCTGACCTGGGATGGGTGCGTTGGGTTAGGTACGGTTTTTTTTGGTTTGGGGTTATTTTAACTTTGGGATTTATCAGTTGTTTTAATGTATTTTATCTTGTATTTTAAAATGTTGATAGCCGCCCCGAGATTTTTGTAGCAGGATGGGGCGGCATATAAATTTGAATAATAAATAAATAAATAAATAAATAAATAAATAAGCAAGCGAGCCAGGAGTGGGCCCAAAGTGTCCCATAATAGGTGTTGAAATGCAGACATAGCAGAGGCATAATTAGATGCGCTCAGAATCATAATCGAAGAAGAGAATATCTTTCTTCCCAGAATGTAAATACATTTACTTTCCTTGTCAGAAGGAATGGTCTCTGACACCTTGGACAATCTGTCAGAAAATTCTTGGACCACCATTGAGTTTGGCGTGGGATGCTTCACAAATATGGAATGATCCTCTGACAGCACTGGCTAGAAAGCACTAAAGTGTGAATTCACTGTCATTGACCACTGTCAATGACTCCTCTGTCAATGACCACAGGAGAGGTCATTGACAGAGTTTTCCAGTGAATTCTGGATTGCTTCATTAATTTTTTCAAAAGGGGAAGAGTTAATTTGGAGAAGGTTGAGCCATCTGCAGCTGAATCCTGACAAAATGGAGGTGATGTTGGTGGGTGAGGGCCTGGGGCAGGCCGCAGGGAGCACATGGCACCTGTGCTCCAGGTTCTGCACTGGCTGCCTATAAAGCACTGGACTAGGTTCAAGGTGCTGGTTTTGACCTTCAAAGCCCTTCACGGCCTGGGCCCTGCCTATCTGTGGGATCGCCTCACTTCCCATGTGCCCATGCGAACACTGAAATCATCCGTGGGGGCCTTTTTGGAGGTTCCCTGGGTGAGACGGGTGGCCACTGATGTGAGATCTTTTTCGGTGGCTGCCCCTGTGCTGTGGAATTCACTCCCGGAGGAGGCTCGGTTGGCCCCCACCCTCCTGTCGTGTCGACGTTTGTGTAAGACCTGGCTGTTCCGCCAGGCCTTTGGTGAAGGGGGTGGTGGGCTAGGGTGGGGGGGTTGGGAGAGAGGGTGAGTTTTTATGATTTGTTTTAAAATGTGTAGATTTATTTTAAAATGTTTTATTGTTGAATTTGTGTGTGTGTGTTGTTCACCGGCCCGAGCTGCCTTTGGGCAGGAGGGGTGGGATATAAGTTTTAAATAAATAAAATAAAATAAAAAGTTCTCTTGGCCATGATTTTATAAATAGGATCTTCCTCTTCTTCCTTCACTGGAACTTTTTTGAGGTTTAAGACCTTCAACGTCTTAGCTATTAGGGCCTGGAATTTCTTATGCTCTTCTGAATAGACCACCTGGGTAAGATCTGATATGTTATCAGACAGGGAATAAATCAAATCCTCAGGTTTATGGATGCCATAGAAAATGATGTGTCCTTATTTGATGCATTGGATGATACAGATCTCTGGTGTTCATCAAATGTATGGGGCTCTTCCATGTTGGAAGCTGGGGAAGGGCTGTGAGTGAGAGGTGCCGCTGGATTAGATTCACTGTAAGCAGGAGTCCTCGTATCTGAGGCTGGCACAGGATTGGGAATATCTGTAGACATTGATGGCAGAATGGGAGTAGCAGATGATGACAGAGGAGTGCACTGTGGAGGAGAAGGTGGTGGAAGAGAAGCGGCTTGTGGAGGATGAACTACAGAAACTGTTGATGGAATACTTTGTTGCAGTATTTCCTTTAGGGTTCTTGCAATTTGGGTCAGAGCAGTCTGGGAGTCTCTGGGATGGAGACCTGTGGACATCTTCTGGGATGGAAGTGGAGTGAGAGAGGGTGCTCTGCCCAATGCTTCTGATGGTGCAGGAGACAGGGGTCCTATGCCCCTAGAAGGATAAGCTAAATAGTCATACTCCATAGGATAGGGTTGGTCCCACTGATATGGGTGGTAATGAGGAGAGTATCCAGTATGGTGGATGTGGCCAATGATAATCTGGATGGTGTGACAGTGAACTTGACTCCATGTGAAAGGATTTTGGAGGTTGTGCTATCACACTTTTAAGTCTGGGTTGTGGCATCCCCGGTGGTGTGGAAGGGTGTAGGAACTCAGGGGAACCAGGTTGAATATGCTCATCAGAGTTGAAGTAGGAGTCTGAGGAAAAGTGTGGAGAATTTTCAGCAGACCCCCTAGGAGACATGGTGAGGGTCACCAGCACCGGAGTAGGTGGGAGGTGAAGTCATGGGGAGTGCAACGCTGACTGGCGGTGTTTGCTGGGTAGTTTTGGTATGTTTAGAAGCGAGATCAGGATCAGATGATTTGACTCACTTCTTCTTAAAAGATTTTTGGGAGGTTCGTTTCCTAGCAGAAGAGAAAACAGAATTTTTCTTCTTCTTTCTAGGAGATAAAATTGTCAACACAGAAAGGAGTCTCGGTGCGGAGGCATCTCCCTGTGCTGATGGAAGCGGAGGTGTCCTCGGTGCGGAGACGTCCACTGGTGCTGAGATGGTGCTTGGTGCAGAGGACGCTATTAATGTCTCGGCAGTTCCTGCACAGGAGGTCCTGTCGGTGCAGAGGTTTCAGATTGTGAGTGGGTGTCCCACGGTACCAGAACTTGGGCCGGTGCGGCCGGGGATGTCAGTCCATGGAGAGGCATCCCTTGGTTCCGAGTCTCCAACCGGTGCGGGAGCTACTGTCAGTTCAGAGACAGTCTCTGGTACAGAGGGCTTTTCCCCTGAAGGTTGCAGCTGAGACAAAGGAGTTTTAACTGCCGTAGATGGAGGTCATCCTTTTTGGCAACACCGGAGCCCTGGCAGAATGTGAGGGGGAGATGCTGTGCGGGTGGAGTGCCATTTCAGTGAGGTGTAACTGAAGCCGCATTTTGCAGTTCTCTACAGTCTGTTTAGAGAGACTACTACAGGCCCGACAGTTGTGCTTCATGGGCCTCACTGAGACAGAACAGGCACTTGTCATGTGGATCCATGATTGGAAAAGAGATGGGGCAATTCTTACCTCGTTTGAAGCCCCCTTTCTTTGGTGTATTAGGCATGATAGAATGGCAGGCACTCCACTCTCTCTCTCCCCCCTGGCCTGGAGGGAGGGGGGAGAAAAGTTCTAGTCAAACAGAAGATTCAATGGAGATATAGAAGCTGCGTGAAATAAACTGTAGAGGTATAGAGTCTTCGACTAAAGAAACTACTATGAGGTAAACAACTTCCTTCAACAGCCTCACTTGGTGGTTGGAAGGAACTGAGGTAATGCAAGCCCCACCCTGCCTTATATACTTACACTATCTGCCCACCAAAATGGTGGCCATTCAGGCACGGAGTCTGAGGAGACATACTTCTGATGGCTGGTACCACACAGGCGCAGAACTCATTGGTGAGAGTCACGGAGTCCCACTCAAAGAAGAAACAATGTTATGAATTTCGCAATGATGATAAAATTCCAATATTAATTTGTAGGAATGAATATTTGAATCATCTTTGCGAATGTGAAAACTCATATTTTCTTCAGCTCTATCTGTTACAGATATCAATGAAGAAGTAACACCATGGCAAGACAGATGCTGCAGGAGCTATTTTGGAAAAGTGTCGCACGTGCAGAATAGCCCCAGTGGCCATTTGTACATGCACAGTGATTTAAAAAGAATATTTTTTTAATAAAATAAAATAAAAAAACATCGACTCCTTTATAAAAAAAAAACTAAAAATGAACCGTTTTGAAAACAAAAACAAAAATTAATAATGTGCCTTCTGCACACCCCTGTGAAATACTACTGTCGTGTGTGATTGGCAAAGAAAATGCCATCAATGGGGGATTCCCAGGTGAAGTTATGGTGAATTTTCCACTTGAAAAAGGGATAGTTTCATTGTTGTGTATGAAAACCACAGAGTATCTTTCCTCCCATTAGAGCTCTTACTTCAGTGTTTCACAAACTGTGTGACTCCATTTGAATCTTAAATATTATCCTAAGACCTCAGACAGCAAAGATGACAACACAAAGTATATCAAATATCAGTTGGACTCTCAACTGTATCTGTAGATGGTGTGACCCCACTTGGAGCCTTGACCCACACTTTTGGAAACTCAGACTTACACCTTGAGGACTCATGACATCATTAGAAACTCATTTACTCTCAACTGGGACCACAAACAACAAAATGCATTCAAAATCCACAGTTTTATTCCAAGGACTTATCAAGAGCCTTAACTGCATCTCTATATCTCAAGTTATTGGGGGGGGGGGGGGGGGGGGGGGGGTTGCTTTCTATTCCTATAAAATTTAAAGCCTCAAAAATATATGTTGCTTTCCCTCATTCTTCCCCAAGGACTTTCAATATCACATGCATATGAGATTTATTTTATTTTAAGAAAACCTGGCCAGTTTTAGAAAGCACAAAAAGAATAATATATTTGGCATTTGTGTTACCATCAAATGTTCTGACAAGCAACCCTTATGATTTCCAACAGAAAAAAATCCAGCTCCCCAGATTGTGAAATGTCAACTTGATTTGGCTGAAGTGCCCTTTTACAGTTCAAAACAAGAGACATAGAAGGATTTAACTTTCTTCTTATTGCTGTTTCCTATGCATGCCTTTCCCTTTGACACATATACATAAAGTAGCTATTGATATGCTAGCAACCCTTTTAAAGTTAACACCACAGAAATGAACCATGCTTGTTCAATCTAAGGTACATGACAAGTGTTCTATACCTATTCAGAGACCTAGGAATTGACCTATGGTGAAACTCCAATATTTTTTTCCTGCTTGCTCAAGATGGGTTAGTGGTTGAAAAAGGTGATCAGCATCCAGTATCTTTCTAATATTATACTATTAATCTGTTATTACACTAGAGTAAGATCAATGAATAAAAAAGGTCTGATACATAAGGTGCTGGGAGTAAAGGCAGTTAAGAACTGGATTAGACCCTGTTGAGTGATCTCCAGTTACTTAGATGTCATTAATGATTACACCGTTCCAGGTCTCTTTCCCCTGCCCCAAGTATTCCCAATAGCAGGCATATACCCGTACCGCTTAACACACGAAACTAGCTAACTTAAACCATGAGACTGATATGCTTATGATGTTCAAAGATATGGAATGGCTTCCATATGAGAAATGGCTCTAAAGGTTAGAGCTCTTCATCTTAGAGAAGAGTTGAGCGAGGGGGTGATATGCTAGAGTTTTGTAGAGCAAGTAAAGTAGACAGCTTTACTAGGACTAAGGGACAAATACTAGGACTAAGGGACACCTGATGAAAGTAGCTGGCAGCATTTTTTTTAAAAACCAAGTTTGTCAGTAGATGAGACACATGATTGCCAGGGACTGGAAGTGAACAGCAGGAAATTGATTGTTTCATGGTGACCTGTTGTGCAATTTTCTGAAGCAACCAAAGTTGGCCTCTTCAAAGAAAGGGCATTTTCACACAAGACACTCTGAACCCACTCACATGTTGCAAGGCTTGTTAGAGCAGTCCCCCTCCCATCCCCCCCCACCAAACTTGGAAAAGGACATGGGCCAGTGGGCATTGGATTCAGGATTTCCCCCCCAAAAAAGTCAGAGCAATGATTGGGCCCAGCCACCATGGGACCTAGGGAAAGGAAATTCACCCAGGTGGATATCAGCCTGATCCAGGAAGGAGGTGATTAAGGGAGATAGCCCTCAGTAAGTACGGGGTCATTAAGAAAGAGCGTTCTCCCTGTTTTGAGAAACCACTGGTGAATAGAACCCAGGCTAGCAACAGCTTCAAAGACATGGAATGTTAGTATCCCCCCCCCCAAGCACAAAAACCCAGGTGCAGCCATTAATCTTGGGTCCCTCTCACAACTCCTCCCAGATCACCAGAATATCCTCTCCCCATTCATGCCCAGATGTGTCCATTGTGTGTCTGTTGCCCATCACTCCCCTAGGTCTCTTCCCTTTTGTGACACCTAAGCACCCACCTGGAGTACCTTTTTGTCCCCATGGTTCACATATGCATCTTTCCTTTTGTCTCTTTCCCACCCAGATATGCCCTGATGAGTCATTTGTGTCCATTTGTCCTCCCTGTGTGTCTTTTGAAACACCCTTGAGCCTATCCCAAATCTTTTATCCTGAACCTTATAACTGCCCCTCGCTTCCCCCATGCAAACTGAGAAGGTTTTGGATGCGGGCACGTGCAGGTTTCCCTGTGCATATTTGTATCTTAAGAGATCTCCCAGACTTAGGTCTGCCCCTTCTTCTCAACCCTCACGAACTTTGCTGGATCCTTGAGCCGCCTGCCCCATTTTTCCACAGGAAAGGAAAGGTAACCTCAGGTCCAGACTTCCCCACTCATTCTCTCTCTCTTTCTCTCTCTTGCTGTTTCTTTTCCGGATCTTCCACCACCACCACCCCGCTCCCCACTTCACTTTCATTTTCCCCGCCACCGCTTGTGTTTTTCCTTTGATTGCGCCAGCCAGACCGGGGCTGTGTTTCTCTGTTTACATCTATAAATAAACCTTTTAGTTTTATTGAATCTTTGTCTTCCTCTTTTCCTTCATTTTTGGGGAGGGTACATAAACTGCTTGTAGCATGTATCTGTCCTCAGACTGATCCTTAGGACACGCAGGAACCCCGGGTTTAACGAATTAAGCTAATTCCACCCAAAGTTAAGGAACGGTGGATATTGGGGTACCAACCCCCAATAGTCACGAGTGGGAGGGGGTTCTCCTGTTAACAGACTGCAGTGTTGGCCTGTGGGTGTCTTGTAACATGTATATTGGTTGGGTGGTGGGTGGGTACTGGGTGGAGAGTGTGAAAATACCCAAAGAATGCTGGGCCAGATGGACAATAAATCTGACCCAGTATGGTATTTCTTATGTTCTTAGGCTCCATTAGATCAATTTAAAAACAAAGCAAAACAAAACATGCAGTGTTGTGGAAAACAACAGTCATTTCAACATTCTCCACCACTGTTAGCAGTCATTTCAACATTCAACATTCTCCACCAGTAAATTATTCTTCCTTAATAATAAACTCCTCTTGTCTCTCTTTTCCTATTATTGTATCCAATTAAAGATATAACCTAAAATATTTTGTCTTCATCTCTTATATTTTGCGACCAAAATCACCCTCTCTTTCTACACTGCTTTCTTTTAGTCCAAGTCAGAAAATGGGTGTTTTTACACACACATTTCTCCTGCATATTCGCTGTTACATCCTGAACTTTCTGTGTGTCTAAATCACTCACCTAGATCTTAAACATCTGGTTTTTTGAACTTCTGCACAGAACTTCTTCCAGAACTTTTGTGTGTAAAAAGTTCTCCTGGTAAACTGCATTGCTCCAGGCAGCTGTGGACACTTGGTTTCCATGGAAGCCCTTCATCTCTACAACTGCGGCTACTTTAGACTGCCTGAGGGCTCTCTCTCTCGTGTGGGTGTGTGTGTGTGTGTGTGTGTGTTCGTGTGTGTGTGTGTGTGTTCGTGTTCGTGTGTGTGTTCGTGTGTTCGTTCTCCATTCACTGAAAACTATATTTTTTTCAACACCAAACATCTCAGGTGCTGGGAGTCTTCAATTCTTCCTAAAAATCAGAGTAAGGCTCAACAGGCCAGAGCCAGATTATAATCTGTTACACCAGTATAAGGTAGAATTTATTTCAGTAATGGTAAATTATATTTACTATTTATGCAGGGTTGCCAACTTGAGATTTTATGACAAATCTTGTAATACTGGTTACTTTCTTTGAAATACCTGGAGTCATGTGAGTACATGATAATTTCAGCTTTTGTTTTTTTAAAAAAGTTCTTAGCACTTAGGCCCTTTTAACATGGACACACACACACCACATCAATGTGTGTGTGTGTGTGGGGTGTCCATGGACCACCACAGCAGGTGGGTAGGTGTGCGTACTCCCACACTTCACCCACCTCTACCCATTGCCCATGCATGGAGGCACTGTTGACAATGGAGGTGCCTCCGTGCGTGGAGATGGGTGGGCATCTGTGTAACGGGCTGCCCATGTAATGCCCACCTGCCCACCCACCGCGGCACACACCCATCCCCTCATGCACTTGCACCCGTTTTAAAAGGTCCTTAGTTGTAGAGAAAAGCATCCCTTAACGGCTCAAGAGCCAGAAGGTGCGTGAAATAACCTCGATGACTGATGCCACCTCCTTTAGTGTGGTCCTGACTGCTTCTGTCAGGGATCCTCTCAGCAGTGAACAAGAAGGGAAATATTGATAGCACCTGTACAAGTGAATGCTGCAGCGTGTTCGACTTATCAGTGAGTCATCCAGCACATCTCATTTCAGCTTTAAAGGCCATACTAGCAGCTCGCTTCTGCCAGCCATCAGAGATTTAACTCTTTGTCATGAGCTGGGTGGCACTGCTAGCCATTTTTCTGGTTGTATCAGTTTTTAACAAATAGTAGGACTTACACTTTGACGCTGCTTGCTGGGTTTATATAAAGCAAACAACCTTGGCTTTTTTCAAACATGAGAGTAACAGCTTTTTAGTGCATGCACAATGTTTGCTTTGCCCTTAATTAAGCAGCTCCCTCATTAACATTCCAAACTGCTCTCTAGTTAAAAATAGGACAAAAATAAACAAGCCCAATTTTTATAATTACATCTGGTTACAGGCCAAAAACAAACACACACATTTTAGCAGGGCTTTTTTAAATATGAAAATTAAACTACAAATCAACTTATTATCAAAATGATTTTTTCTTTTTCAAAGGTAAGTGAAGCTTGGGTGATTCTAAGCAAGACGGCAAAACCATGGGTGTCATCTTCCTGTGCTGAGAATGCCACCCTATTCACTTTACATAGAGAGGTGTTAGGCAAACCAGGCAGAAGGCTGCAGAGTCCCACAAGGGTGCACATGCATCTCCTTCCTCCTAACATACCTTAACTCCCAGGTCTCACATATTTATTTATTTATTTATTTAGAGCCATTTCTAGCCCACTCCCTCCTGCTCACAACAGCAGCTCGGGGCATCTCAGAACAAGATTAGAAAATATAAACAATAATTAAAATAAAATACATACAATTTATATAAAAAATCATTAAAAGAGCAGAACCAAACCCTCAGCCCCATCCGACTCTACCTGTCTCCCTCACCAAAATCCTGGAGGAACAGCCAGGTTTTACACTGTCTCTGGAATGTTCAAGGTGGTGTTGGTGGACTGACCTTGGTGGGAACAGAAGCTATTTAGATGTAAGTGTGTATTCCTCCCTGGAGTCATGTTAGGAGCACTAGGCAACTTGCCCCTATTATTACAACTTCAGCAGGTGTTCAGTGAAGGCACTTTTATATCAAAGGGATCCAATCCACCGACAGCAGGTTAATAGTTTATTTATTTATTTAAAATTTATATCCTGCCCCCTCCTGCCCACAGGGCAGCCTGGGGCGGCTAACAACATTCAATAATATTTTTTTTAAAAAAACAAAGCAATTTAAAACAATTTAAATAAAATACAATGTGGGGAAACCCCCCACCCTACCCCTACCCCTCGCCAAAAGCCTGATGGAATAGCCAGGTCTTACATACATGCCAAAACAGCAGGAGAGTGGGAGCCAACCGAGCCTCCTCTGGGAGCGAATTCCACAGCACAGGGGCAGCCACCGAAAAAGATCTAACATCGGTGGTCACCCGCCTCACCCAGGGAACCTCCAAAAAGGCTCCCATGGACGATCTCAAGGGTTGCACGGGCACATGGGGAGTGAGGCGGTCCTGTAAATAAGCAGGGCCCAGGCTGTGAAGGGCTTTAAAGGTTAAAACCAGCACCTTGAACCTGGCCTGGTGCTTTATAGGCAGCCAGTGCAGAGCCTGGAGCACTGGTGTCATGTGCTCCCTGAAACCCACCCCCGTAAGGAGACGGGCAGTGGCATTCTGCACCAGCTGAAGCCTCCGGACCAGCTTCTCGGGCAGCCCAACATAAAGCACGTTGCAGTAATCCAGCCTCAAGTTCAATCCAGCCTAGTTCAATCCTCTGAGCAGAAACCATTGGTGCTATATTGACTTCATTAGATGCACACACTCCATTCAGAGGATTACACCCAGCATATCCTCCTAGAGAGTGCATCTCTTATAAGATGAAAGGAAAGGCGTTATTATTTCCATAGCAGTTTCAGCATTCTAGGTGCTTTCAAGTCTTTATCTAGTTCACCTGTACAGCAATACTGTGAGGTAAGTTATTACTATTTTCATTTTACAGATGGGGAACTGAGGCAGTGATAATAACTTGCCCAAGGTCACCCAGGAAGTTCATGGCTAAGATAACATTTGAACACTAGAGTCTCAGGTCCAAGTCCAATACCATTTTTTCCACTAGGTTATACAGGTTGTCCAAAATTGATGTACCTATTACTTAGATTTGGGAGACAAAGTGGTAAGAGAGAATTGGAGTAACTTTGGACTAAATGGAGGGATGCTATTAAGCCTTAGAGAGTAAACCTCGATCCATTAACATCAATGTGAGTTGGGCCATTGACTTCAGAGCGTAAAGAACTGTGTTCTTAATGTCCCGTTGTTCAAAACAAATCTACCCTTTGTCTCTCAGTAGTTATGCCTGAGAGCATGGTTCTCTCCTCATTTTTAAAGACCCAGTAAAAAAGACCTTTTATGATGCAAATTAAATCAGTAATTTAGTCTATTAGGTCCTCCCCGCCCCCCCCCCCTTCCTGCCAGTAATGGTTACATCTAATCAGACAGAACTGCTAAAAACTTTATGTCTGAAAGTCAAAATTTGCAGGAGGTATAGACATTCATATCCCCTCTGTTCTAAAGGTTGGATGGGATGTTTCTCCCTCTCCCAGTTAATTAAACCCATGGAAGTAAGGCTCACAAACTTAGAGGAAGAGCAGAATGGTTAATGAAGCAATAAGTTTTAAAAACTAGCTCTACAGAGAGAAACTCAGGTCAAGGAATCCTCAAAATACCAAGCAGTCAGAAATAAAATGGTCAGAGTAGAGATTTAACAGGAGTGATTGTGTAAAATAGTTCTTGTGTAGAATTAGCTAATACACATTTGTGTTATGTTAGAGCTAATGGTTCCAGTCATACCTGGTGCTCCATTTTGAATGGGAAAGTAAAAACACATGCTGTAGGGTCCCTGCTCTGGAGCCCTGCCATCTAATAAGAGAAGATTCAAAAAGCACCTATGATGTAGATTTAATTTTACTCACATCTAATCTTATGGAATGTCCACCAACTTTCACTATTATGTCCTCATTAGCTAACCTGGAAAGTACTGAACTAAAACTGCACTGAATATTGTAGTTGTCCCATATTAAACCTCAACACTGAGCCTGAAATCTCGTTTTGATTAAAAAGACTGACCTGCTGGAGACGAGTAATTTCATCCTTAAGTGCAAGTAGGTGTATAGTGTTCATATAAAACAATATCCAGTCTTTCTGGAGAACAAAGGAATGTGTATTCTGAGTCACATCATTATACCTTGGGTTAAACACACACACACACACACACACACACCCCTCATCAGCATGAAAATCAAATTAGAACACAGGCCAAAAGATCCCCACAGTAGGCAATTTAATCTTTCTATAACTTTTAAAGATATTTCAGAAAAGAAAATCTTAGATAGGTCCTAACTGACTGAATGCCATCCCTAGAGCTGAACTGCTGCTGAGATTTTGGGTCTCCTTCAGATTCCTAACTGGCAAAGAAGTCTTTGTGTTACACTTCCAGGAAAGAGACTTGATTTATAAGATGCATAAAAGTTTATTAGATGCAAGTTGTAACCTTTTATTTATTTATTTTGCTGGCACAAACTGGGCCTTCAAGAGGCAGCAAACCTTGGGTTGCTCCACTCACACAGACAGCAACACTGGGTGTTTTTACACACACATTTCTCCTGCATGTTTGCTGTTACATCCTGAACTTTCTGTGTGTCTAAATCACTCACCTAGATCTTAAACATCCGGCTCTTTGAACTTCTGCATAGAACATCTCCCCGAACTTTTGTGTGTAAAAAGTTCTCCTGGCAAACTGCTTTGCTCCAAGCAGCTGTGGTCACTTGGCTTCCACGGAAGCCTGTCACATCTATAGCTGCAGCTACTTTAGGCTGCCTCAGGGCAGGATTTGTGTGAAGAATGCATCCAGGAACTGCCTTAGGGCATTATGGGTAATTTCAGATGTGACAGGCTTTTTGGCTCGCCATGCTGAACCCTGGACCAGGATCTGTCCATTAGACATGCCGGCCTGATCACTGTGGAGAATCTTGGAGGGGGCGGGACTGAGCAACACGACGTGTGGCCATTCGGCCCCGCCCCTCACACTCCCTCAGTCACCCACCTACGGGGAGACGGATGGGCACAGTGGCCAATCAGGCCGCTGTGACTGATCCCTTCCTGTGGTTGGGACCTAATTCCGGGCTGGGGCTGGGTAATAGTCATTACCGGCAGTCATTCCCAGCCCCGTCCCGGATCATGGCCAAACTAACCCTGGTTCTGGAGATGTGGTTGGCACCATCCTCAGAACCGTGGTTGGCTTTGAACCCCACCAGGAATTCACTGTGGTGAACATCTGGCAGGGCTCAAACAGACTTGCACGGGATCACAACCACCACCCTGTGATTCAGGGTGATTGACTGTGATCTCATCACGTCTGAAATTACCCTGTGCATGTGAAAAATGTATCCAGAACTTACTTGTGGCCTTTTAAACCCAGAAGATTGAAAAATCCGGAACTTTAAGGTGTGAGTAAAAATGCCCACTCTCGTGCAGCCTAGCCCTTCCTCCATCAAATGCTTCCTCCAACCAGCTTAAAGGGGCAGCTCCCCTTTTCCAGCTGCATACCCAACATGACTGCCTGTAGCTACTCAATCCAAGCATAAACCTTACAGCAATGGATATAAATGAAAAGATTCGAACTACTCATTTCTAGTTATATTAATTTTTAAAGCCTCACATTTGCAACTGAGACTGCCTATGCTGGAAAACAAATCTTTCAAAATTTTGACAGGTTTCAACCCACGTTCAAAGGTTAGCACAGTCAAGCCCTTAGTGTTGTCTCAAATTCTCAGCTCCAGATCTCATTTGTATTCTTTGATCATCACTAACGACAAATACAGAGGTGTGACAACCATTTATCAGGAATCTTGTAAACTGTAGATATCCCACATCAAAGCAGGGAGTTGGACTAGAAGGACCCTCAAGGTCCTTCCAACTCTATGATTCTATTCTATGAGTCTACATGAACTGGCATAATGAGAAAGTAACAATGAAAAAAAGATTGAGAATTATACAGAGTCCAATAAGTCCAAATTCTCTCTTAGTCCTGGATTGCAGATATGACTAAAAATGTATTCTGATGAGAAGGTGAATAGAGCTGCACAAATACTTCACACAGTCTAACTTCAGTATAATGACCATTTTGGAACTGAAGAAAAACGTTAATTATATCAAGGTGATCACTAAATAGGTTTTAGCAATATGCAAGAAATGGATCTTGAAGATGGAATTTTTTATAAACTGGGGTTCATTATAAACAGGGTTATAGCAGTGAGCATTGATTGCACTTGTTCATTACTTACTACTCTTAAACTTGCAATTTCCCTAGCCTGGTCTGTACACAAAGAGCAAGGGACTGAACATAAAAATATGTCATGCATCAAGAAAAGAGGAAGGGATGGCAAAACTGGGGCTATTTGTGGAAGCGATCATATCTGACAGCACATTCAATATTTTCTTTTGCAGTGGAATACTATTAATTATTAATTATTATTATTATTATTATTATTATTAAGCATTTTTATAGCACAAGCAATGTACCTGGTGCTTTAAAAAGTAATGGAATAGACAAGGTCCCTGCCCTAGGGCTTACAATCTGAGAGAAGGGGGGGGAGAGACGAAGGAAGGCAGTACACTTAGTACTGAAAAAAGAACAAGAAGCAATGGTTTTAAATTGCAAAAAGGGCAGTCTAACTGTGAGATCAGTTCCATTTTGGAGCAAGCTGTCTAGAACGTTTCTAGAATCTCCTTCTCTGGAGGTTTTCCAAGAAAAGAATGGACAGGCATCTATTAAGGATGCTTAGGTCTAGGGTATCCTGCCTCAGTGCAGGAGGTTAGATTAGATGATGACCTGCTATGTGCCTTCCAACTCTACAGTGCACCCACTCTACTCTCTACTTCCCTCCTTGCTATTCTATGTCCTGACTATTTCTCCATGTCTCTCTGTTTAACCTGCCAGGCTTCCTTCCGCAGCCCCAACTCTCTCTCTCTCTCCTTCCCACTGCACCACAATTGCTCAAAGCCACAATATCTTCTAATTGCTTGGTGTTCATTAAATGGTCTACATTTGACAAATAAAAAAGGCATACCTTACACACTGCAGGTATTAAACATGTGTTTTTAGGTACACCATTCATGTGACATACTTGCGCATGGTTAGACATCACAAAGTTACGTACAAGCAGCTGGACCTGCAATCTCTTCAGCACCCACTGTGAGGGGAATGCAGAGCAGGAAATCTGTGGCAGTGATTACATGTTACCAAGAAGAGGGACTTGCATGTTGCTAGCGTAACCTGTAATAACATTTACTTTGGGGGATGCTGTGATAAGGGAAGACTCCAAAGAGAGGCTTAAAAATGGTACATTTTATGGACAGCCCCTAATTTATTTGAAGGATATGATTTAGGTTGCTATTTTATCTTTAAAACTGATTTTAAGAAAACAAACAAACCTATTGCTTCAGTTGTTTGGGGGCCAAAACATAGTGGAAAACAAACATCCACATGCTAGAAAAGTCTTGGGATGATCCCCCCCCCAAAACCCCCCCCCACCAAACCTGTTCTAGTACAGAAATTACTGAGGACGAGCAAGAGAAAACTAGTCAGGAAGCAGTGCTGCATGACAAGAGCCTTTGAAAATATCCCTTTACCTATAATAAGCACAAACGGGCTCCCAGCCTCCTCCCCACTGGCTTAGGGAAGGCCTGACGTGAGCTTCAGTGTGGTGCAGCAACCTCGCCTCTCTCTCTGCACCATTTGTCACAGCCAGCTGGTCACCTGACCTGGCTTCTGATCACATGGCCTCACCTGAGCATAGAAGCCTAAGCCAGCCCAACCCTTGGTGAATTGATTCCCTGTTAGACTAATCAACCCATGCAGAGGCACAGGCAGGGAGCTGGTGATGCATGGACATTGTTCTGCAGTAATCACCCGTAGCACCCTGCCACAAAGCCCTTACATTTTAAAGAAAAGAGCCACCATTTTAATCCCAAACTGATTCAGACAGAGGATCCAGAAAGTGGAACAAAAGATAAAGAATTTGAAACCTGTTAATGAGCACTGCCTGCCTCACTGTCCCAGGGAAGAGTCTGTAATTACATATTTTTATGATAAACTCTGTTCAACTTCCTCCTTAAGGGACCTCCTCTAGCCTCAAAATCACCAGAGGAAAAAGCTAAGCCAGGAAGAAAAGAAAAAAGTTAGGAAAGATGCTAAAAAGGGGCCACAGGGGACTCACCTTTCAAGGTGTTGGTTCTCACCTTTAAAGCCTTACATGGCCTCAGCCCAACCTATCTGCAGGACCTCCTCACTTCCTGGGTCCTGGTTCGGCCTCTCCGGTTTGCTGGGGGTGCCTTCTTGGAGGTCCGCCATGTAAATATGGTTTTATTCTTGTAAGCCACCCCAGGCTGCCTCTGGCACAAGGGACAAGGTAATAAGTATGATAAAGAAATAAATAAATTGTGGGGCGACTATGGAGAGGGCGTTCTCGGAGGCTGCACCTTGGCTGTGGAACTCCCTCTCCTGGAGGAGGCTCGCCTGGCCCCAGATCTGCTGACTTTTCATCAGGCTTGTAAAACTTTCCACCAGGCATTTGGTGGAGGGGATGGGTGAGGAAGGGATAAGGGGGGGGGTGAGGGGGAAGATGGAATGATGGGGGGATTCTATGTTATATTTTAATTAAATTATGATGGTTATTTTGTTTTTATTTGTTGTAAGCCACCCCAAACCACCTGTGGTTGGAGAGCATGGGGTATAAGAATTTAAAATAAATAAATAAATAACCATTCACGCTGACACTGGTTTTGGTGGGGTGGATCGTGCATTTGTGGTCTCCATGGGCCTGTCCCAAATTGTCAACGGCCCAATGCATGATGGGGGACATATCTTGGACCCTTTTTTTTGCACTGGCCTTGAGGGGTGGGATCAGTTGATGAGGGAGGTGTCAGCAGAGCCCTTGTCATGGACATATCATTACCTCCTGCGAGCATGTCTCCTGATATATGTCTGTCCCTTGAGGGGTGTGGAACTGATTTGGATAGTTCCGAAGAGACTAATGGAACCGGTGTGGTTCCAGAATGCTTTTAGGGAGATACCCTCAGATCTTGACGACCGCCCGCTTGATGACCTCCTGATGCTATGGAATGCCTTCTTGGTGGAGGCCATCAACCGGATGGCTCTGAGGTGTCCGCTCCCCCAGCAGCAGCTCCTCAGGCATTCATGGTTTATGGAGGACCTGAGGTTGTTGAAGCATGAGGGGCAGCAGTTGGAACAATGGTGGTGCCTTTCGCATGCTGAAGCTGACAGATTGTGACATAGAGCTAGTTTACCTATGCCATTTTCCAGGTTGTGCGGTGTTGGTGGATCCTCCCTCTCTCTGCCTGGAATTGGAGTCATCTAGTGCCTGCTGTGACATGTTTGTTGATTTTTTTGCAGAGAAAATCACCTGGATTCATGATGACGTCAACGCCACACTTATTGCAATGGGTGAACCAGACATTGTGGAACCCCTGCCGGGTCCAGTTGCGTGGGATCAATTCCAGTCGGTGTCATCTGCCGAGGTGGAGGATGTTCTTGGGACTGTTAGGGCCACTTCTTGTGAACTTAACTCATGCCTGTCCTGGCTAGTTAAGGCCAGCCAGGAGACAGTGAGGCTGCTGCTGGCGGGGGTGATCAATGCCTCCCCTTGGGAGGACAGAGTGCTGAGCTGCCTCTGCTCAAAAAAACATCACTTGACATTGATTCCCTCGCCAGCTACCAGCCAGTCTCGAACCGTCCCTTTTTAGGGAAGGTTACTGAGCGGGTAGTGGCTCAGCAGTTGCAGGGGCATTTGGACTGCACCAGTTATCTGGACCCCGTGCAGTCCGGATTTCATCCGGGCTAATGGCATGGAGACTGCGCTTGATCGATTACCTTCGCCATGAATAGGATCAGGGTTGTTCGACCATGCTAATTCTGTTAGAACTGTCAGTGGCTTTTGATACCGTTGACCATGAGACGTTGGTGACTCACCTGCGGGACCGAGCCGGGGTAGAATTGTTCTTGAATGGTTCCACTCCTTTGTGGCTGGAATAACTCACCGTGTGGTGCTTGGGGACTGTTTTTCGGCCCCTCGAGATCTCACATGTGGAGTCCCACATGGCTCCACTCTGTCTCCTCTCCTGTTCAACGTGTATATGCATCCACTTGGTGTGGTTATGAGATGGTATGGGGTGCGTTGTCATCAATATGCTGATGACACCCAGCTCTACCTCTCTTTTTCATCCAACCCAGACCTGGAAATTCTGGTGCTTACTCTATGTCTGGTGGCTGTGGGGGACTGGATGAGAGTGAGCTGACTGAAGCTGAATTCCGACAAGACGGGGTGATGGTAGTAGGTAAGGCAGTGGATGTGGCAGCTCCCATCATTGATGGGATTTGCCCTCTCCTGGATTTCCAGGTTCACAGTCTGGGTGTGCTCTTCAATCCGTAGCTCTGCCTGGAAGTCCAGGTGAGGGCTTTGGCGAGGAGTGCGTTCCTCCAATTACATCTGGTGCAACAGCTTTGGCCATATGTTTCAGATAGTGACCTGGCTACTATCATCCATGCTTTCATTACCTCGAGATTGGACTATTGCAACAGTGACCTGGCCACTATCATCCATGCTTTCATTACCTCGAGATTGGACTATTGCAACACGCTCTACGTGGGGCTACCCATGGTCATGGTTCGGAGATTGAAGCTAGTGCAGAATGCAGTGGTCCATCTCCTTTTGGGGTCAGCACATTACACTGGTGCTCCAGGCTCTGCACTGGCTGCTGATAGTCGTCCGGGCTTGATTCAAGGTTTTGATCTATAAAGCCCCATATGGCCTTGGTCCAACTTACCTGCGGGATTGTCTGACTCCCCGTGCCCTGGAGAGACCTCTGCGGTCCACCAGGAGTGCCCATCTCGAGGTCCCCCATGTGGCCCAGGGGGGATTGCTATGGAGAGGGCATTCTCGGTGGTCTCACCTAGGCTGTGGAACTCCCTCCCTGCCAAGGCCCAGTTCTCTGCAGATCTCCCTTCTTTACGCCGTATGTGTAAGTCCTGGCTATTTCACCTGACTTTTGGTGAGGGATATGGGGTGTAGGGTGGGGGTCAGGGTTGGGGTGGGGTTTGGTTCTGTTTTTCTTCTCTTTTATTGTATTATGGATTGCATGTGTTTTTATTATGTGAGTCTGCCTGGAGCAGGAGGGTCGGGATAGAAAACTGTTTAAAATAAATAAAATAAATAAAATGTTACAGGGCACCCATAGGGCAACACTACAGCCCTGCAACGTGTATAGTGGGTGGTGGTGTGTGGATAGTGGGTGGAGAGTGTCTTGTGTGAAAACAGTCTAAGTAATGCATGTGTACCTGCAACTTCTCAACTTCATAAATGTATCCCAGTCTCTCCCTTGATTCCCTTCCCCTGTCTCCCACTCTTGTCCATCACGGCAGGAACCTGTCTCACGAATCAGAACTGTTCAGCACTAAGTTCATTGTTGGATGATGATGATTGATGATAATAAAAACAACAAACACAACAATAACAACAATAATAAATAATAGATGACTGTCCGTACCGACAAAGCAGAAGGAGCATTAAAAAGGCTGATCAGAAGTGAAAAACCAGCCTAAACATCTAACGTAATTCCTGCATAAAGGGGAAGTTGTGGGACTTCCTAGGGAAAATATTTTCTATTCTCTATCCTGAGTGCATCCTCTACTTAGATCTCATTTGGTGTGGCAGCAGAACAGTGCTTGAACACAGGGTTACAGGGATTTTGACAGGTACCTCAACTGCCTGGTTACCCATGTCTCAGTTCCTAGCTCTACTCCTGAAAAGCTTAGGTGGTTCTGGTTGATCTGGCTACACAAATTGGTCTCTTTTCTCACATTTTCATTGGCCACCCACAGCTATGTTAAGACCCCAGCAGGAAGCTGTCTGTTCACTATGATTGCAAACCTAGCTTGTCTACAAGACCCAGTCCCTAATGCATGCTCTTGGCCTGGTTTCCTGTTCCTGTTTAGGATTACTACTCCTCTGAGCTTGACTTGGAGTATCCAAAAAACCCATTGTCTCTGGGCTCCAGGTGAAGTTTTGATTTCTCCAAGTTGTCCAGGGGAGCCTGGATAGTCCAGAGAAATTGAGTTTCAGGAGATGATGGGGTTGGTGACGCATCTGAAAGGGAAAGGGACAGGGCAAAAGAACTGTCTGACCTGTTCCAACGAAGCTCCACCACTTGGAATGGAATGGAAGAGTCTCTTTGTCACACCCCTTCAGGGAATTGTGATGTAATCACCCTCTGGTCCTGTCTGGTTTCTGTCCACCACACTACACACCCCTACTACTGGTTCTCTTGCCCATTCAAATGTGTTTTGCCTGCCAGCATGAAGGCCTGATTTGCAATTTGTGTTTATTTTAATTAGGCTTCTGTTTTGTCCTGAAATTGCCCTGAAGGTGAAATGAGAGATGAACAGACAGTGCAAGGTGAAAGCTTGGAGAGGGATTGTGCCCCAAAGTTTTCTGCAGTAATGAACAGTTCACCAAGGTGCCAACTGGACGTTATTTTATAGCATTCTCAACCTCAATGAGGTCAAGAACTGCTCTGGCTCACATACTTAGAAGACTAAGACAGAAAGAGGCAGGCTCTAAAATTCAAAATATTCACCTAAGTGTTCACCAACTGAATTCTACCTTGCTGCATACACTCCACTCAAGATAAATGAGATTTCAAAGGGATGTGGAAGAGCAGAATGTGGCCTAAATATTTCAGGATTTGTTACAGAAATCTTCATTTTACACACACACACACACACACACACACACACACACACACACATACACACACAGAGAGAGAGAGAGAGAGACACAAACGTAGTATAAAAGTATGTCTACTACTTCTGAAAAAAGAGGGATAAAGGCAGGTAGCATTATCAAGTCAAAGGATGGGAGAAAACAACAGATGGAGCTACCAAATATTGTTTACTAATTAGTAATCTAAACCTTTCAATGGAATGCCTTCTATAACTATCTGGAGCTGTTTGAAGCTCCAGGACGATGCATTACTAAAAACCTGCACAAACCAAATCATTTTTCTTGAACTTACCAGTAAAATATTCAGTTTAAGTCAAATAAGTTCTAATTGGGCATCATTCTCAACAGGAATCCAAAACCAAGCCTACAAAAGTGGAATAATCTGCATGCATATCCTGTAAAAAATAATAATCTAGAGTTTGCAATTTTAGGACTCAGTTATACAAGCTTAATCAGATTAGTACTTTGGTGACCAGTTCCACTCAAAGCTATGAGGTTGCTTGTAGAATAAGGTACTCTATTGACCCAGAGTAAAAGAGTACAGAATCTGAATCTGGCCCTGTGTAAGTGTTTTGGTTCATCGAGTCCATACATTTCAACCTGACCTAGTTACACTGAGAATTCGGTATGTTGCATGCAATAATACATTACATAAGCACACACAGAGATCACCTACTGAATTTAGCTATCTATAGTCTCTTCCCTCGTGCCTCAAAACTATAAAATTAATTATTTCGATATGTCTGTTTTCTGGATTAACAGACTTGTTAAAAATCTAGGAACAAAATGACTAACAGCTACAAACTTCTCCTAGGTTGATAACTATTTATAGTCTAGGGTGACCCCGTTATTCAAGGATGAATAAAAACAGAACTGCTAAGCACGACTTTCAACATTACATTCTCACTCGCTCATGTTAAGCTACGCACACGCCCCACACGCACTCTCACGCACTCCGGTCACATTTGTTCTGCCCACTGCTTAAGGAGGGCACTAAATATATAAACAGAAAAATGCTGGCAATGTGGGTGTGTGGTGCCTAAGCATCTTGCGCTGTGTAGGGACTTTTTAAAAAAAACTATTTATGCAGAAAATCTCAACAGGTCCCCAATTTGCTGCCATATAGGCACCACACACAAAATGATAATCACCTTGAGTCATTGCTCTGTAAATATCAGAGAGAGGCAATGATCAGCGTCAGCAGAAGGAGCTTTTGCTTGGAGAAATACCAGACGGTAGTATAATGATCAAGTCACACCATACTGTCATTTTACAGATGGAATATCTTTAACCATTTAGGACATGCGGTCTCTTTTGGTAAATTTTGGACTTTTAATCATGATGCATATTGGTTTTATCCCCCTGAATCTTTAATGTACGGTGAGTCACAGTGTTATCACATTATTAAAATTTACAGAGCAAATTGGAAGGCTGAGGCAAATGCATAGCAAAAAAAAAGGCATTGGGAGTAGAGGTGAAATGGGCATGCCCATCAAATCCAGACTTCCAAACCCAACATAAACACGTTTGGGCAGTCTGTATTGCCCAGAAGGCATCTGACAGGGGCTCGTTTTACACATAATGGATGCAATCCTACACCCTGTGATAAAATGTGCCTATGTCTGGTGCAGATAACCCACGCTGGTGCTCATTTGCAACGTCCCCCACCCACCCGTACAGCAAACTGCTCGGTGCAACACGGAACCCCTGCCAATATGACCCCTTCAAGCCAACATACCCCACAGCCCAGGGGGATGGAGCAGGAGCCGTGCCTTGTGTGTGGGATCAGGGGGTACGCATGCACACATGTGCGCCTGCCACCTGGCCGGGTGGTGTGCTGGTGGGCCACATACATGGTCTGTTGGGGTGCATGCAAAGGGTGCAATCCAGCGAGGGGTGTGCACAGGCCAGTTGCACAGGCACGCGTAGTGGGGGGAATTGCTACGCTGAGAGGTGCTGCTCCGCACAGCACTGATACGCCAGCAGGGAGAATGTACCACATGCAGCAACAGTGCAGGCCTGTTACAGATTGCACTGGAGCGAGTCAAATGGCCATGGTGGGAAAAAGATAATGAGGGCTGAGAAAGCAACACATCCCTGTGCAGGGCAATGGCACCATGGGGCAAAGAAGGTGGTCCGCCTCAGGGGTGTTGGCATCAGTTACCCCTGGCCATGGTGCCACAGGGAGAAACAAGCCACAAAACACAGCAGTTTACGTGGGGGGGGGCACGGAGGTGGAGTGCCTACCCACCCCCAGCCAATACACCCGGGAGTGGTCACTGCAGTGAATCGCAGCCCTAGTACAACCAAGCATCATCCGTTCTGGTCTGGTGAGCCTATGCTGGCTGCCTTTGTCCCAGGTGTGAATGGCTGTACTATGGCAGCCATGTCCGTTGCGTCAGGTTTTGTCTCAGCGCACCCTGGGGCTGCCCTGCCTGCTTCCGGCTTGGCGCACAACCCACCTACGTAGCTGTGCTCCTACTTATGCTTGCCCAGGGGGTGTCGTCTGCTCCCATTCCACCCCTCACCAGTATTGTGCGTCTACTTGCGCCCAATGCATACTTACCTGTTGCAGCTTCCTGCCTTCGTTGATGCCCGAACCCTTGTGCATATGTATGTTGCTCCTGCTGCCTGTGCAGTGCTGCTTGCACCGCCTGCTGGATTTCACCCAAAGTGTTTAAAATAAATATCTGGAGGTGGTTGAGGGGGCTCCTTGTTGGTCTCGAGACTCCAGATGGTGGTGGTGGTGGGTTCCTACTTGTGGCAAGGCAGTGGGGGGGCGGGGAGGGGGGAAACGACTCCATGTTGTGAGAACAGCAAGAGGTGTGGGTGGGTGCAGGGCAGCTCTGATCTCTCTTTGGCTAGACACCATTGCAGCCTGCCCAGGCTGAAGACTATGGCCTGTCTAGGAGCTGTGGTTCCGAGCAGCTCCATCTACCATTTCTTAAAGCTCAACATGCTTTTTAGAACTACATTTTCCAAGGCACTATATCTCTGCATACCGAGGGATGACAGTAACTTCTGGAAGGTGTAGTTCAAAAAACTCCTTGGGCATTAGGAAATGGCAGGAGGAGCTGATCAGAACTGCAGCTCCCAGAAGCTCCCAACGATGCTCTAGTCTGCATCCTGGGCAGGCAATGTTTGCATCTACCCAGAGAGAGTTCAGAGCAGGCCTGCCCCCCACCCCCACGACCTGCTCTTCCAACCACCCAAAGTCTCCCCCTCCCCCCACTTCCTTGACATAAGTAAGAACACACACATGCCCTGCCGTCACTGCCTAGAGCCTCTGGACCCTGAAGAGATCTCCCTCAGCTGCCCTCATGTATTTATTTTTATGCACTGCACAATTTCGAGCAGCACATCAAGCATCCACAAAATTGCAAACATGTGCAGCATTCGACAGGTTGCCCAAACTTGTGTGTTTTACTTCAAGTCAAGTCAAGTCAAGTTTATTTTACTTGTGAGTAGGAAGTTCCCTTCTCACTTCAGCTCTAAGTGGGAGTAAAGCTAGAATAGCGTACAGTATACAGTGCCACATACACTGCTGGAACAATAATAATAATAATAATAACAACAATAATAATAATAATAATAACAACAATAACAATAACAATAACAGTGGTGGGAAACTTCTGGTCCAGGGGCCAAATGCAGCCTGTAGTTAGTTTTCATTTGGCCCCTTTCTAGTTCCCAAATCTGCTTCCTGGATCCAGTTCCTGCCCATGCTGAAAGAGTGAGCTCAGGAGCAGTGAACAGAGATAAAGGCACGCACTCAGTTACAGGGGATGATCCATTGCATAGATCTATGCTGTAAAGACTTCTCTTAGCTCCGCCAAGTGTCTCTTGGTAAAACCTGGCTCCCTGCTGATTCCCGGTCTTCAAATTCATGCTCACCACCCTCAATTCAACTATTACCCTTGCTAAGCAGGCCTACTACATCCACCTGACTGACACCTGTGCCTCCAACCCCTGCTGTCTCTTTGCCACACTCAACTCCCTCCACAAACTGCCTACTCCGCAATTTATCCCTTTCCAGTGCAACCATTCCTGCCACTTTCAAACATACTGTGGTCACACCACTACTAAAAAAAACCTTCATTGGACTCTACTTGTCTTACTAGCTACCATCCTGTCTCCCTCCTTCCCTTTGTCTTCAAACTGCTTCAGTTCATGTCCACTGCCTTGACTTTCTTGTGACTCAGGCCATTCTTGATCTTCTCCAATCTGGCTTCCACCTTCTTCACTCCATGGAGTCAGCCCATGTCAAGGTCTCTTCAAGGCCAGGAGTCATTACTCTATTCTCATCCTCCTTGATCTATTTACTGCTTTGGACACTGTTGACCACCATCTGCTCCTTGACACTTTCTCTTCCTATGGATTCCATCCTATCTTGGTTCTCTTCTTACTTCTCCTGCCACACATGTATTGTATCCTTTGGTGGATCCTCTTCCACTGCTATCCTATTATTAGTTGGTGTGCCCAAAGACTCTGTCCTGGATCCTCTCCTCTTCTCCTTATACACCCATTCCCTTGGTAATCTGATCTTCTCCCATAGCTTCCAGTACTATCTTTATGCTGATGATTTTCAGATCTACCTCTCTGCACCAGAACTTTCACCCAGAATCCAGTCCCAAATTTCAGTTTGCCTGTCTGACATCACTGCCTAGATGTCTCACCGTCATCTTAAACTTAATATGGCCAAGACGGAAGTTCTTATTTTTCCTCATAAACCTACTTTCCCCCTCCCCCTCTATCTCTGTGGAAAAGACAGTCATCCTTCCTGTTCCTTCAGCCCACAGCCTTGAGGTCATCTTTGATTCCTCTCTCCTCTGCTCACATACAAAACACTGCCAAAACTTGTCATTTCTTTCTTTATAACATTGTCAAAATCCCTTCCTTTTTGAACACGCTACCCAAACCCTTATCCATTTGCTCATCACCTCCCACCTAAGATTACTGTAACCTGTTTCTTACAGGCCTCCCGCTGAACCATCTATCTTCACTACAGTCTACTCAAAATTCAGCTGTGATACTCACCTGCCTTACATGCTGCTATGACCACGTAAGCCCACACCTCACGTCACTACACTGGCTCCCCATCTGCTTCTGCATACAGTTCAGACTTCTTCTGCTCACCTATACATGTATTAGGGTGTGCATGTGATTTTCATTATTACAATAACGATAACGAAAATTGTCATTTTCGTTTTCGTTATTGTAATAACAAAACCGACAACCGAGAATAATGATAACGAAAACGACAACTGAGAATACCAAAAATGACAACTGAGAATACGATAACGGTAACGATACCGATACCAAAAACGATAAAAATTATAACAAAAACGATAACAAGAAACAGAAACGACAATGTCGTTATTATTACTGCTGTGGCAGTTGGGTTTTGGAGGGAAAATGTAGAGAGGGGAGGAGGGAACAGACATCTCAGAGTCTTAACTGTGCCTGTGTTGGGAGGGGCAAGAAGTTCAGCAGTATCTGATGGATGTAGCCCTGGCCAATGAGCAGCACAAGCAGGCCCCAGTAGTCTCATGGACTCTGTGATTGCTCAATGCCTTCTGCCTCCCATAAGCAATCAGGGGGGCTCTGGGGGAGGGCACTGCAACCCTTTATAATAGGAAGACCAGGTTTTTTCTTTCTGTTGTGTGAAAGCTCTGCTTGTCAGGTTGCGTTTACAGAACTGTGGTGATTACACATAAAAAATCCTCCCTAGCCCTCACTGTAGTATTTATTTATTTATTTACTTGGTATTCCCACCAATACCTTTCCTATCTCATACCCTCCATTTTACCTTCTCCCTTTCCCTGCCCTTCTCCTCCCTTGTACATTATATAGAGATAGGTTGTGTATAGATAGATAGATAGATAGATAGATAGATAGAGAGAGAGAGAGAGAGAGAGAGAGATTAGATTAGAACAGACTAGTTTAGACTAGATTAGATTAGATTAGTTATATATTTTTATTTATTTTTATTTATTTATTTACTAGTTTTTACCCCGACCCTCCTAAAAACAGATCGGGGTGGCTTCCAACAATAAAATAGTACATATAAATATATATAAAACAATTTAAAACATATCAAAAATACAATTCAAAGTATTAAAAACAGGCCCTGGGAACTCACTAACAATAAATAGGATAGGGGAGATAAAACCCTCTAACCCACCCTCCCCCCTTCCCCAAAGGCCTGGGCAAACAGCCAGGTTTTACAACTTCGCCAGCATATCAACAGGCTTGGGGCCAGGCGAGCTTCCTCCGGAAGGGAATTCCAACGGCGTGGCCTGGCCACCGAGAATGCCCTCTCCATTGTGGCCCCCCGCTTAATGCGGGGAGCCTCCAGGAAGGCACCCCCGGCAGACTGAAGGAGCCGCTCTGGGGCGCGGAGGGCGAGGCGGTCCCTGAGGTATGAGGGACCCAGACCGTGAAGGGCCTTATAGATCAGCACCAAAACCTTGAACCTAGCTCAGCACGCTATTGGCAACCAGCGCAAAGTCCAGAGCACAGGTGTAATGTGCTCCCGACGACCCGTCCCCAAAAGGAGCCAGGCCGCTGTAATCTGCACTAGCTGCAGCCTCCGAACCAGGAACAAGGGAAGCCCCACGTAGAGCACATTGCAGTAGTCCAGCCTTGAGGTGACGAAGGCATGGATGAGGGAGGCCAGGTCCGGGCTGGAGACTAATAGACGCAGCCTCCACACCAGGTGCAACTGGCAAAAGGCAGCCTTTGCAACTGCCTCCACCTGCCGCTCCAGGTGGAGATCTGCATCCAGTATCACCCCCAGACTCCGGACCTGCTGAGCTATAGGAGGGTGACCCCCCCAATTAGGGGGGCCACTACCTCCCTCGCTCTCCCCACCAACATCACCTCCATCTTATCGGGGTTGAGTTTCAGTCTGCTCTGCCATATCCATTCCGCCACGGCCTCCAAACACTGGGATAGCAACGAGACAGCAGGGTCTGGGTCAGTTGAAAAAGAGAGGTATAGCTGAGTATCATCAGCATATTGGTGACATCGCACCCCGAACCCTCTCACAGCCTCCCCCCAAGGGTTGCATATATACATTAAACAATAATGGAGACAGAATGGAACCCTGCAGAACGCCACATGATAAAGTGCGGGGGCAAGATGTCTCATCCCCCAGCACCACCCTCTGGCTTCTCCCCAAGAGGAATGAACGGAACCATTCAAGAACAGTCCCATCCAGACCCCCCAGGTCATGCAGCCGTCTCAACAGCAGCCCACGGTCCACAGTATCAAAAGCGGCCGAGAGATCTAGCAGGATGAGAAATGTTGAACATCCTGCATCCATCTCCCGGTGGAGGTCGTCTACCAAGGCCACCAATGCCATCTCAGTGCCATAGCTGGGGTGGAACCCAGATTGAAAAGGGTCCAGGAAACCGATGCTATCTAGATGCACCTTGAGCTGGATCGGCACCGTCCTCTCAATAACCTTCCCTAAAGAGGGAAGGTTAGAGACCGGTCGGTAACTGGCAAGCACATCCACGTCCAAAGATTGTTTCTTCAGCAGGGGGCGCACCACAGCCTCCTTGAGGCTGGGCAACAACCTCCCCTGCTGAAAGGATGCATTCACCACCCTCACCAGCACCGTCCCCAACGTCTCCCTGGAGGCTTTCACCAACCAGGACGGGCATGGATCGAGTTCGCAACAGGTGGCCCTCACAGACCCCAAGACATCCGCTGCATCGGCCGGCAGCACTTCCTAAAACTCCCCCCACAAAGCTGGACCGGACGGGGCCTCCATCCCCTCGCACTCTCCCCCTACTGCCCCTAATCCAGCGTCAAAGTCACTCTGAATCTGAGTGATCTTGTCTGCAAAGTAGGTGACAAACTCCTCACAGCCGGCCTGGGACAAGTCCCCGTCCAGGCGGAGGGAGGCCGGACTGACCAGCCCCCACACCACCCGGAACAGCTCCACCGGGCGTGACCTTGCAGACGCTATGAGGACAGCAAGGAACTTCTTCCTTGCTGTCCTTACAGCCTCAACATAGGACCACAAATGGGTCCTATGGAGAAGTTGGTCCGAGTCAGATCGAGTCCGACGCCAGCGTCGCTCCAGCCTCCTGCCTACTCGTTTCATACACCGCTGCCCCTCAGTAAACCAAGGGGCCCTGCGATGACGAGACCGAGGCAGAGGGCGTCTCGGAGCCATCCTGTCAATGGCCTCCTCCAGCAAGCTGTTCCAATGCTGGACCAGCTCATCAACAGAGTGACCGTCCAAGTCACTATACAGGGAAACTATCTACTTGATTAGATAGTTTCCCTTTCCCCTGTCTCCCTTAGATTTAGATAAATATTAGTTATGCACAGGAATCAATAATGATACTGAAACCAAAAATAAAATCTGTTTGAAATGGTACCGATATCAATAACGATATCAAAAATGATAATGAATATCGATACCGATAATGAAACAGTATAAAAAAAATAACAAAAATGATAACAAGAATGATTATAACAAAAACAAAAACAACATTGTCGTTAATAACAATAACGAAAATGACATTTTTGAATAACGAAAACGAAAAACGAAAACTACATGGGGACCTGGTGCACACCCCTAGTATTCACTCTGCAGCCGCTTACTACCTCTCCTCCCTTGTATCTCATTTCACCCCTTCTCATGACCTCCGTTCATCGAGCAAGATGCTCTTATCTGCGCCCTTCTACTCCATCACCAACTCCCAACTGTAGACTGCTGAATTGGTGATTTCTTGAAATAACCTAATTGCTAGTTCAAAGGCCTCTCTTTGGTATGTAGGCCAGAGGTAATGCACAGCTACAATGAATTGTACCCTTCTCTCAAGTGGGACAGGAACTGTGAGATAACAAGAATGTTGTGAGGTTAGACTCTAAGGTAAGGACTAGGGTACATTGTCTTTATGCGGTCATTGTCATACAGCCTCAGAACTAGTCGAAAGAGGAAGAAGACATCTATCAGTGAAAGAAAGTGTATATACAGTGAATATGTACTAACTACATCAAAAAACATTCTTTATGGAATGTTTGTGGAAAGTATAAGGGTATATGAGGAAAACTCTTAATGGAGTTCAGGGTCTTTAGCTTATGACTTGTGCTGGTCACGGTCTGAGTTGCAGTACCCCTTTTGCAAGAGGTTTTGTAACTTTACTCTATACTATATCTTCATATGGCCATATCTGTATTATTTCATGTTGTGCATCTCTGTTCTGATTTTCAGTTGTATTTCTACATATATATTCTGTCTCTTTTCTTTTTGGAGACATTTGTGGTCTTTCTTATTGCCTGTTCTATGTAGTTAGGTTAGAATAAATTTGGATCCAGATTTATTACTTTAAGTTCCTTTCAATTTAACTTATATTCAATTTTAACTCCTTATAGTAAAGTCATCTAAAGAGAACTTGTCTCTGTGTTCATTAGGAGAAAGGTTTTCCTATCTCCTCTCTTTCTGTACAGCCTCCTAGCTAGAGTGGCCAAGGTAAATTCTTGCTATAGCCGTATCAATTCCCCTAGGGCCAAATTATCGGTCTACACAACTCCATGCCTTTTACCTCGCTGTGCTGTATGTTTGGAACAATCTTCCTGAGTCAGTGGGTGTCTTTAGACGTAACAAAGATTGAGTGACAAAATCCCTAAGAACGCGTTTGGCCATTGTGTGTAAGCACCATGACAATCCCAACCCTAGTTTGACCACCCATTGAACACACAATGGGTGATTTCAGACGTGACGAGATCACGCTGAACCACAGTGAACCACGCTCAACCCCCACGCGGGGCCAAAGGCCCCTGAACGTCTGCACGGCGTGCGCCAGATGTTGGCCACGCTCAATTGCCACATGGGGTCAATTTGAACCACGCTTCCCGGGCTAGCCGGGGGAAGGTCCCGGGAAGCGTGGTCAAATGGACCGCGGGCCGTGGCCAACAAAAAGTAACGTCTGGCCGCGTGCCACGGCCCGGGATCCCCGGCGGGATCCCGGGCCGTGGCACGATCGGCCAGACGCGGCGGCCGCATTGGCCCCGCCGCCCGCCCGTCTCCTCGGAGGGCGGGCGACGGGGTGCGTGGAGGGGGCGGGGCCGTGCGGCCGCACGTTGCGCCGCGCGGCCCCGGCCCCTCCCACTTTCCCCGCCGGGATCCCCCCGGCACGTCTGTTGGGCCGTGCAGGGGTGACCCCGGCGGGGAACGAAGACGTTGCTTCCGGTACGGGGCCAAAGGGCCCTGTAACGTCTGAAAATACCCATTGTGAACACCATTGCATCACAAGGACAATATGTGTGTTTCAGCTGAACACGTGGCCAACGTTGTGTCTAATGATATCATGTGGCATGTTAGCAGGTAAAACACGGGGAACGAGGTGGCAGCGCTTGCATGCTGAGATTGGGTGGTGAGCAAAACACTGATTTGCCCCCAAATGGGCTGTGTGTCTAAGCAGCACCACATGGTGAACACAGGGCCAAACCACTGTTCATATCAAGGTCAAAACACACATTCAGACACCTGTTGACGTTATATCTAAAGACACCCAGTGTGTCAGGCCCCCTCCCTGTCTACATTCAAGGCCCACACAACCCAACTCTTTGAGGTTGCCTTTAATTCATGAACTCAGACTATATACATATCATAGCCATCTAGATTTTAACAAAAATACCTTAGCTGTAATACATTAATTGCTGAATAAACGGCACACTAGTCCATTATTTATTAATGCTCCTTGTTTTACCTGTCTGTGGGCACTTTCTGATGAGTCAGTCAGTATCTATTCAGAATACCTGACCATAGGTCTTGGCATATATACAAAAAACAAACACACAAATACATACAAGATAAAATAGAAAAATAAACATTCCTCCTGTGGAAAATAAATAAATAAAATTAACTATTTCCATACCCACTCTTCAAGATATTGAGCTCTTATCCTACATGCAAATGCCAAAAATTTGGCAACAGAGCGTGTTATTGCCAGAATACTGTCGGCAAGTAGAAAGGACACATAGGTCTCCTGTGATCGCCCAGGTAAGCATCTTATTAAGGGACAAAGTAGTCTTTCTCTAGTATCTTCGTACAGTCTGCAGTACAGTAAGGTGTGAGCAACTGTTTCCACCTCACCTGACCCACAAAGACAAACTCTTAGATGAAGTGGGATAACAACTTATAACGACACTCCAACAGGGCTGAAGGGAGGATGTTTAGCCTCGCCCTAAGGGACACAGCTCTCTGTTTGGGAAAAAGGAGACCACTTTCAGATGAGATGGAAAGTGCAGTCTTTGGAGCCTCGGGATTCTCCAAGAGTTAAATGAGATGTAGCTTCTGTTGGATGGGAAGGGCAGATCTTTACCGGCATGTACGTGCATTCAGCAGAGTAGGATTTCACTACTCTGCCAGATGATTATATTTGCCAGCAAAGATCTGCCCTTTTGCCATTCCCATGAAATGGAAGCTGTGTGTCTGACTCCTGGACTTCCCTGTGGAGTCTCCCTCATTTGACTCTCTCCCATCAGAAAGCTCAAAATCCCACTCAAAATCTGTTAACATACAGATGTAAAGCTGTAGCAATAGAATATAGTTTTACTGGTATCTTATGTTCTCCTGGTCTGGACAAAGGAAGCCAGACCTAACTTTGGTTAAGAAAAGGCAAAGAGCAGAGAGGGGGTCCAGAACAGACAGCAGGCCCGAGATGACTCAACGTGTGGATAAGGCCCCATCAGTATACTGACAAAGGCATAGCCAGACACTTAACATATGCTTCCTGCTCAACACCTGGAGTTGACAAACGAAACCCATTGTGAACAGACAAGTGGGACATTTGCAACTCTGCTACTGATTTCAAGGTCAGGAAAAGAACCATCAACTAAAGATAAAGATGCTAACATGCTCAGAGCCCTTCCTCCCAGGAAGACACTCTTCTGATATGCTAAAGAACTGTGTGATGTCACCATGACATGGCATCCTGCTATTACTGACCGGTACCTCAGAATTGTATAAAGGACCTGGTCATGCAACATGGCTTTGACTGGGGGCTTGCTGTCCTCAATTTGGTGAATCATGTGGCTTCACTCCCTTCCAGACTTTGCACACATGGATCACAACATATCATCACTCGCCAGCAGCTCTACTCTCCAGCATCAAAGGGTCCGCTCTCAGTCTTTTTCCTGAGTCAGCCTGCGTGCTTCCAGGATTTGGCCAGTCACAGTACACGTAAGATATCTTTATCTGTGGCCTATCTGTATAATACTGTGTCTGTAATATAATCCTGCCAAGAATAGAAAACCAAGTTGTGCCATTTCAATAAAGTTTTTTTTTGTACCACATTGGAGTGGTGTTTTATGAATATCTCGATCCCAATCATTTATTAGTTACAAAGCATGTGATAAGCTATTTTAACAAACATGAAGGAATCAGTTCCTTTTCAATGTAGGCAAAGCTGTTTCTATTAACAAAAGGGGGTGGGGGGATTATCCATGTGGTCACAGAGGAATACTATGTGACGAAGCACCAGTGTGAATTACATATTACTGCTAGGCTCTACCATTCAATCCAGTGGAGCAAGGTAATGCCAGAACTCATCTATGGTGTAAAGGCAGTGGCAACCAAGAAGTAGTTTGCAAGCTAGTTTCCAGTAGATCATAGTGTGTGTGTGTGTGTGTGTGTGTGTGTGTGTGTGTGTGTGTGTAATCCGTCCCTAAGAGACTGTCTCTGAGGATGAAAGTGGGACCAGCATCTCACGGAACACCTCTGGGGTAGAGAGGGGCGAGGACAGTGTGGCAGGGAAGGCTCTCTCTGAGGGGAGCCTTCCAACTCCACTCTGGAGAGCTTCTTTCCATTCCAGACAGTGGTTGTTGAGGTGCCCTAGAAATGGGCTCAGGAGCCAATGGGGATGACACCCGTAAGGTTGACGCCTCGATCAACTAAATCGCATCCACCGTGAATCTGGACACCCTTGATGTAAGGTGAAAATCATCCATTTGGAAGTTATTGTTGAAAGTTACAGCCATCAGAAAGGAAAGTTAGGGTATTTGTAAAATCTGCATGCATAATGTGTAATTTAGGGATCCATCTAATTGCCAAGGAGAAAAAAGAAGCACAAGATAACGCGTTATACTGGAGATGATCATGTATGCATGTAAACAATATGCTGACAGTGACTTGTCCCATGCAAATATCTGGCAATCCTTGTGCATGAAGCACCTTGTTAACAAATTATTCAGATGAAAAGGTCATGTTTGTATACCTCGTTAAGTGTTTCTACTTATGCTTTGACACTCATTAGATTTATAATCATGGAATGAAACTCTTCAGTAAAAAGAGATAAACACTCTGTTGCAGAAAATGAATAATAATTGACTACTGCAGGCACTTGACTTCACTACTTCATAGGTCTACTTTTAGAGAATAATTAACCCTGCAGAAGCTGCATTGGTAAATGTTTATGTTTCAGTTTGAGAATTCAGAATAGATGTTCAGAAGAGTTGAACATTAGGGATGGGTGAACGCGGTTCGGAAGTTTGGAGTTCAGCCCGAACTCGGCCTGTTCAGATGACCGAACCGAACGACCGAACCAAACGTTCAAATGGCCGAACAGTTCGGAAAAGTTCAAATGAGTTCGGATGAGTTCGGGGTCGGGAAAAACATGACTTTGGGCAGGAAAAACGTGAATGGAAGGGGGAGACAGCTGAGGAGCAGACTTCCTAGCACCAGAGGTGGACACCAGGTGTGGTTTCAGGGCCAAAAATACCGATACCAAAAAATGTCAGTTTCAATACCAATAGCACTTTTTTGAATGTTCAGCCGAGTTCAGCCAAACCGAACTCCACCGAACCGAACAGCCAAACCCGAACTCGGGTTTCGAACCGAACGACTGAACATCCGAACAGCGTTCTGTTCGCCCATCCCTATTGAACGTACAAGTTTTGAAATTATTTTTAAAACAGAAAGTCTTTTACTGCCTCCGGAAGACATTTAGGCTCAACTAAACCTCCAGGGGAAGGGTGTTTTAGAACATTGGGGCAGGAACTGACAACATCTCCCTGCGAACCCTCCTCGTATGAACAAGGATGACAGACAGCATCCACAGGAAGGTGCTTCCAGTTAATTGTAGACAGGGCCGGCCCCAGGGCTTGTGAGGCCATTTGCGAAGTCTTGGTGTGGGGCCTAATTTGCATAATTAGGCCCCACCTAATTATGCAAATGTATACATTTACATAAAACTTACTCCTTCTGGACAGGAAGGATTCCCATTCTCCACCCCTACGAGCAACCATGGAGAAGCTTGGCCTTCCAATGCTTTCCCCCCCCATCCCAGCCGAGTGTCTACCACCACTCCGCAGGAGTGCCCACTTCAGGGGCAGCCAAGCGGGCAGTGAGGCAGGCACAGAGAAACTGACTGCATCCACTGCCTTACTGGAGGAGGGAGCGAGCTTAGCCAGTCTGGCCTCCAGGGCCTGTTGCTTCTTGCTGCCGGTGCCACCTGTGCTTGTGCACACATGCAGTGCAACCAGTCCAGAGGTGCTGCTATCACATGCACAAGACACCCAAAACGCAGCTAGCTTATTAAGCGCATTATGCCATGAAAAGAGACCTATAACCAGTTCAGTTGTGTCCCCATAATCAGTTCATGCTGCCCCCACCCCATAACCAGTTAATTTGCACACACACCCATATAATTAATTCACGCTGCCCCCACCCATAACCATTTAATTTGTGCCCATGGGGCAGCGTGAATTGATTATATGCGGGGTGCAAATGAACTGGTTATGGGGTGCGGGTTTAAAGACAGTAATCCTGTTAGCAATAACTTCATTAAAAAGAGTTAATGAAATAGCGGCCATAATAATCTCAGAACCATATTTGCAGATTTATTTTCCAAGACAGAATATATATTGCTTTACATCCTAAATTCCTACCTAAGATAGTGTAAGTAAGACAGTTGTGAGAATGTGGCCCTTTTTACACGGGCCTCTCCTCCCAGCCATGAACACTCAGATTTCTGTGTGTTCATGGGTGAGGGAACCCCGTTTGAACAACGCGGTGCACACGCCCATGGTGAGTGGGGGTACATGCGTGCTCACCTAACACGCATCCCCACTCACACACATACCCCACTCATCCCCATGCACGGAGCAACCAGGGGAAACGGTGGTTACTATGTGGGTGTGGATGAGTGGTGGGCGAGTGGGGATGTGTGTGAAGTCGTGTGCATGCCCCACCCATGCACTGGTGCACCCATGGACTCCCCACCTGACGGAGCCATGTAAAAATATCATGTGAGGAGCCACTCGAAGAGGAACAGAAGGTTGCTACCTTGTAAACAAGGTTCTTTGAAATAGCTCCAAACATTCTCATAAAAGCCCACCCTTCCAGCCCTGCATAGAATTCTTTTCTTATATTTCTAGAACGGGTAGAAAGGAACTGTCATTCAGAGGGGGAGGGTGCTTTTTATACTAGAGGAGCTTGAGACCATCATGCAGTCTATTATTTGAATAGGGTGAGTGTGCACAATGCAGTTGTGAGAATGTTGGGGGCTATCTCGAAGAACCTTCTTTACAAGGCAACAACCTTCTGATCAGCACATGGGGAGGAGCTGTTTGTAAACGTGTCCCCACTGCTGCTGCTGCGCTACTAGGAGGCAGAGGCAGGTGAGGGATGGGGTCTGGAGCCAGGGAGGGGAGGAAGAATCGCTTATTGGGGGAGAAGCTGGCTGCAGCCTGCTGCCCAGACAGGCAAGTGCGGGGCTCTAGCTGGCCGCGGGGCACATGTGGTACATGCCTGGGGTCGCCCTGATTGCAGAGGCTGCAATGGGGCATGGAAGGACAGGTGGTCTTTCAGGTGAGTGGGGCTCAGACTGTTTAGGGCTTTAAAGATCAAATCCAGCACCATGAATTGTGCCCGGAAAGATATAGGTAGCCAGTGAGTTCATGCCTAAGACAGGATTTGAATCCTGATCTCCAATGTCCAAGTCTAACACCTTAACCACTAGGATGCACTGGCTCTTATCATGTGATAAGGGTTAGCCAGAGTTGTATCCCATGACTGTGTGTGCCATTATTACTACTTTTCTGGGGCAAGTAGGGATGCTAAGCTGGAAGCAGCTCAGCAGCAACACTATGCTGGACATCCCAGTAGGAACTGAGAGATGCCTGTGCAGTTGCCCATGGCCATAGCAGCAGAGCAGTCCCCCAGAGGTCTTCCACCCTAAACAAATATCTCACTTGTCCAATGAGTGGACCAGCCCTGCAGATTTCTGAAAATAGACCCTATCTTGATTCTGACAGCGACTGCTTCTGTAGGGTCAAAACCCAATTACCTATTGCAATTCTGACAGATTAAGTCATTTTACTATAGCTGATATGAATATATGTGGTAAATACTGTATCCAATAAATCTGCCTGCTTTGAATTTGATCCGACAAAGTAGATTCAAACCGCTATTCAGTTCCTGCTTCATTTGTTGAAATGAATATCCACTTTGGCTACTTTGTTTTGGTTATTTTGGTCATTACATTTTGGCATTATTTAGCACTATTGCACAACTATGCTAAAAAGTGCCAAAATGAAGTATACAAAATAAACAAAATATTCACTTAAATGGCTATGTGACTATAGTTCCCTTAGTGAATATATATTTCCATATTCAGAGGCCTATTAGAAAAATGCTAATTGTATTTGGGAAAAAAAGAAGAAAGAAAGCCTATTTGTTTCACTTCTAAACTTAATCTCTCTGGTTCCTTGCACACAAGACAGGGGCAGAGGAGACAGCTGTGAGTTGAAATCACATCAGGGGGAATCACATGAAGTTCCGCTTGCAAGTACAGGAATTTTGATGTGATAACGCCTGCTATTTTGGCGTTTATGTAAGACCTGGCTGTTCTGCAAGGCTTTCGGTGGGAGGTGGGGTGGGGGGTAGGGCAGGTGTAGGGTCTTTCCCCCCTGCATTATTGTATTTTTAACTGTTTTAAACTGTTTTATTGTTTGTGGCTGTTCGCCGCCCCGGGCTGCCCTATGGGCAGGAGGGGTGGGAAACAAATATTTAATAAAAATTAAAATAAATAAATAAATAAATAAATAAATAAGCCCATTTCTGCCATGATTTCAGTGGTGGGAGACAGGGCTGAAAATCCCATCACTTTCTCCCATTACTGAAATCACAGTGGAAATGGGCTAAACACCACTGCACACAGATGGAATTTCACATGATCCCCCTGATGTGATTTCAGCTCATGGAAGTCTCCCCTCCCCATATCTTGTGTGCAAGCAGCCAGAGAGATTAAGTGTGAAAGTGAAACAAACAGGCTTTTTCTCTCTTCTCTCTCTCTCTCTTATTATTATTATTATTATTAAACATTTATAAAGCGCCAGTTGCAACCTGGCGCTGTACAGAACATACAATCAGATGCGGTCCCTACCTGTGGCTTACAATCTAAAAGACAAGGAGGGGGAGACAAGGAGAGGGGACAGCGGGAGAGACATGGGAGAAGACAAACAAACATTCAGGCGGATGCGAAGTCTCAGGTGCGTGTACTTGGCTTGGTTACAAGGTGGTCGGTAGCAGCAGTCAGCAG
>QEPC01009204.1:785125-799335 GCA_003113815.1 Sphenodon punctatus | reverse complement strand
TTAGTGATTTAGTTTTAGTGTTTGTAGGAGTAGGCCTGTGTACTTATTAGATAATCCATTTAGTTCATAGCATTTAGAATAGTTAATAGCAGTTAGATTTAGTGTAGATAGATATATATAATATTAGATTAAAAAAATAAATAAAAAAAATCCATATAAAAACAAAAAAAACAAATAAAAAACAAAAGAAAACCATATAAAACCCAATAAAAAACCAAAATATATATATAAAAAACAAAAAAAACACCCATAACATTTCCCGAACGGCCGAACAGAACGGCCGAACCGAACGGCCGAACCCGAACCCGGCGAACTAACTGAACGGCTGAACTGAACGGACGAACTGAACGCAGCCGAACCAAACTGCCGAACCCGAACCGCGATCTGTTCGCCCATCCCTAATAACAAGTGTCATGAGTAACTGCCAGGCTACTCCATCAAACAAGATGATTACATCTATTTCAGTCATTTAGAATACTAGAAATAAGATCAACAGCATGGAACATCCCCATTTTCAATATACTGTGGCCTGAAATTAGTGTCTTAATTTTGCCATATACTTATGACAAAAGCATTCAGCTGCATTGAGTTTGACTTGTCTGGGCCTATCAGAGGTTTCAGTAAAATATGCCATTACTGACCCATAAATATATACAAAATTCCCAATTATGGCATTCCCTTTACTATAGCTGGGAGCTAGAAAATCTTCAATAAGAGACTGTGACAGCATACATTTCTGCAGCATACATTTCTGTACTTTGTCTGGACAAGGACCAATACTAGCCATTCAGAGTGCATGAACTTTCATAACTATAGTGATAGTGAGATACTGTAAACACCACACAGAGAGGGAAAGAGTTGAACTTTTCATTGTGGTGAAGAGATTCTGTTAGCACTCCGAGACCTCGCCATTACTGGGGTCTGCATGTTCAATGGCTTATGGCCACGTGTCTGATCGTGTCAAACACCTCATAAACAGGCAGGTGGACACCCATCTGATGTGTGCTATTGTCCTGTTTGTTAACACCCTCAGTTATCATGTTATGGATATTTCGGTTTCTAATGTTATTTTATTATTTCATTTTGATTCTTTTGGTTATTCATTTAATCATTATGAAGTACTTAATTAACTTCAGTTATGCCACCAAAATTAACAAAGTGCTGAATAACGAATGAACAAGTAACTGAAGTAAACAAAGGAGCCAAAATACCTAAAACAAAGGTAATTTTAGACGTTACGGGATCACGGTCAACCACAGTGAATACCCTGCAGTGGCCGTGATTCCCGTAACGTCTAAATGATTTCTGCCAGGTGTTCACCCAAGTGAACTTCCAGTGGGAATCAAATTCACCATGAGTCTGGACCTCCAGCCGCCCGGAGGTCCAGAATCGTGGTGGGATCGAGCCCAAACCGTGGTCACGGTGGCCACAGTCCAGAATGGGCCAAACATAACATCTGTTACGATCGCCCATCTCGACCGTAGTCCCGACCACAGGATGGGATCAGGTGCAGCAGTCTGATTGTCTGCTGCGTCCGCCCATCTCCTGGTGGACAGCTGGGGAAACATGGGGGGGCATGGCTGTGCGGCAGTACGTCGCGCCACGCAGCCCTGCCCCCTCCCCGATCCCCTGTAGAATCAGCCAGTACGTTTAACGGACAGCCGGACTGATTCCTGTCCAGGATCCGAAACAGATCCCAGACCGTGGTTCAGCGTGGCGGGCTGAGAGGCCCGTCACGTCTGAAATTACCCAAAATTACCCAAACAAATATCTGGTTTAGTGAATGAAGTGGGAAGCAAAGCACATTTCCTGTTTGCTGCATTTAATTAATATGCTGAATTTGGCACAATCAGGATTCATTAGGAACATGAGTTTCAGCCCTCATCGTATGCCTCACACCCACATTTCATAAGTGTGAATGGCTCCAGTGTTACCTACTCAAAATGGTGACTCCAGCCTCCCAAGCATTACAAGAATGGCTCAAAAATTACTTGAGTTTCTTCATTATTATTATTTTTTAAGGAAATCTGGGGCTCCTACTCCTGAGGTCATACTTCTCTTTACTATATTAACAACTCTCTCCTACCCCCCCCCCCTTGTTTGCAAAGTTAATTGCTTCCCCTACACACACACACACACATTTTTTCCTCACTTTAACCCCTTGAGTTTGTGTGAAAGCAGGAGAGGTTAAAGTGAATTAGGAGGTAGCTGTCTCAAAACTAATGTTGTTTAGATAAGTTCCGAGAGGTATTTTCTTTATATAGTCAACAATAATAAGAGGCTTTGCTCTGTCTCATCTAGAGAGGGAGATACAGTTGCTGTACCACTGCCTTCAACATAGCTAGCTGCACATTCCTGGCATTGACCAACCATCACTATATGTGCGCTGACAGAAGCTCCAATAGGCTCCTGTTGGCACAAAATTTTCCAAGCACTGGTGCACACAGCTAGAACTGTGACCTTCTCTGCCACTCAGAACACATGCACAGGTTGACCCTATGGTCTGGAGACAAGGAAAGCAACTGTGGCAGTCTCCCTGGGGTGCAGGGACTAAACTAACTGCACTCAACCAGCAGTTCAAGGAGTAAGGACATATTTCCACAGACTTCTTAGGAAATGAGGCTGAAGTAGACCACCACATTCTTCAGCTTCTCTCTACTTCTTCCTTCCTCCCCAGCAGGAATTTGCAAGGAGAGGAGGAGCTGAGTCTGAGACTGGTTTGTCTAAGGCCAGATTGTGACAAACAGTGGTAAACCAAAGTAATTACTTTGATTTAATTAAATCAAACACTACCCTACTTCAGTAGCATTCTGGCAAACAGTGTAAACTAAAGTAGCACTAGGGTGGCTAGATATGCAAATTTTAGAGGACACTTATGAGAAATACAGGTTGCAGGGCTGCATTGGAGCCAATGTGGCCCTACAACCTGTATTTCTCATAAGTATCTTCTAAAATTTGCATATCTGGCCACCCTAAGTAGCACTGTGTCAATTTCCCCCTTAGCTGAGACACAATGATCACTGAATCATAGTGGCCACCTTCTCACTGATAACTGTTTACATGAATAGTTACTTCAAAATACAAACTGAAGGGGAGTAATGTACTCCTGACTTTTCAGGAGTAGATACTTCTCCTCCTCCTATCTTATGATATGAATGTTTCAGGAATAAAACCACAGTACGGCTCAACTACTTGGAATTAACTGTTCATTAGAAAGTGACCTGAGGGGTGGCAGTGATGTGTCACTTAAAGGAGCCGAGAAGGCGCTGAAGAAGACTGAAGATAGAGAACAAAGCCCAAGCTGTCTCCTTACACTCCAAGTAGAGGGAAGTAGTCCAGCTTTGAGTGCACATACACTGCTATACACAAGTTGCCCCCCAAAGGGCAAAAAACATCACTGGAATGAAAGAAAAAAGGTAGAAAAAGCAGTTTGACCCTACCATCTCCAACAAACTGAAGGAGGGCCAGATCAACCGGTCTCTTCCAAGGTGATCCTTTCTGAAGAGCTATTCCATAGCCCGTGGTGGCAAAGATGTATCCACTGCCTATTGTCACAAGCTTGCATCCCTCATCTCTTCCGGCCTTGTAATTCAGCACCGCTGCATCATAGATGAAAGCATCCAGCTTCCTTAAATAAAAGACAACATTTTACAAACTAAATCAAGGACAAGAGTCACTTGACTTCTTTTGCCCTTGGTGTCAGGACCCTATTGAATGTCATATGGATTCTTGGCTATCATTAATGACAAGCTTCTGTGTTGTATCCGACATTTAAAAAGTCATCTATTTTTAGTGGTGGGAGGAAAAAGAGAAGGCTTTTTTGTGCATTCCTCCTTTAAGGGTCACAATTAAACAGAAGAAAGGACAGGGTCAAACAAGCTGGTAAACAAATCTAAAAATGCATTGACCTTTTATGTTAGCATCTTTGGGATTCAGTAGGAGCAATCAATACCTTGATATTCCAAACTATCTCAAAGAGCAATGAAAATGCCATCAATAATTTAGAAGAGGAGGAGAATTATAAAGAACCAATACACCTTCTATAAAACATTTAATGGAGCTGGAATGTGACTCAGCCAGTCTTCCTGACACTTCCTTCCCTTTTATACATCTCTTTCCAAAAATAAAATGCACCAAGAATTAAGGTGGAAATTAAGCCCACATGAGACAATGGCAGATATTTTAAAAGCCTTATGTAGCTACATAAAAGTTCCATTTTAAAAACATGATATAAAAACAGTTCCTACCCCCATTATTTCTTTGTACCCAAGTTGTCAGGGGGATAAAAAGGCATCTCAGACTAGACACATTAAGGAAGAGAAACACCATCATTTAGGCCTCTTTTATATGGAATGCAGTCAGAAGTTATGGGATAGTGGGTAAGAGTTAACTAACGCTAGAGAGTACGTGTGCACAGATGGGACAGAGGAGTTTGAGATTTATATTCCATCAGTTGACAGTGGAGTGGGTGAAGACCTTGCCACAAGGACAGCTTGAGTGTTGGTGACTCAAACTTTGAAAACTGAACACAGGTGCTTCAGAAAGGGTAACATGGGGAAAAAAATATTTCTTACACTCAGGGGGAAAGAGACTTGGTTCATACAGGAAAACCCAGAATATCACCACCATCATGTTTTCAACAGAAAAACACTCTATGTAAAACCACACAGTGCCTAGTTCATATCCGTTTGACTTCAGCTTCTGTAGACTGTATTCTGGTTCTACTCTTGCCACCATTGTCAGTAGGGATGGACATCCAGACTGAATTACAGATCCGGATCCATTCCGGATTTGGATCTGTAATTTCAGGATTAGTTGTGGATTTGGATTCCACGGAAGTCATTGGGAAACTGATCTGTGCTCCAATCCACAGAACTCACTCCCAAGGCAGTGGGGTCAACCATTCCTACCCCCATCCCCTGGGGTCCTGGGATGTACTTACTGGCTTGGGGGCTTTTATGAAGCTCTACTGGCCCGCTGCTACTGTGGGGGCAGGTTGCCTCCCAGCAGGTTCCCCCACCACAGTGCACTGCAGTTCCCGCCCAGCACCAGAGCATGCATGTGCAAATGGCCACTAGGGCCATTTTGTACAAGCACGACTCTTTTCCAAAATAGCAATGGCAGGGTTGCTGCCATTTTGGAAAAGGGCAGCCATTCTGTGCATGCTCAGCAGCCATTTTGTTCATGCACAGACCATATTGCAACCTCTATTTCTCATAAGTGTCCTCTAAAATTTGGTTTTCTGGCCACCCTATCTTTAAGCCAGCTCCCTCCCATCTGATTGAATTTCTTCAAAAAGGTATCACTATGCTTTTTAGGCTAGGATACAGCAGCCAACCTTGCCCCTTATGACTGCCTGCTTTGTGGACACTGGACAGCATGACCTCCTGGTGTTGGTACGAAGGAGAGGAATCAAGGAAAGGAAACACACAGAAAAATAATCCAGTACAGATAAACATGGGAAAATCTCTTACCTTCTATTTGTATCGTACTTTCCCCAAACCCATTAATACCATACATAAAACAGAAACTCTAATAATGTACAGGGGTGAGGAGTGGTTTACCATCCTGTCACAGATGTACAAGAGAGAGAAAAAAACCTAGGTACAGTGGAGTAGAATGACTAGCAGTCAAGACACCTGACCTCTGTCCTTGCCTCACGCACTGATTAAATGCATTACTTGGATTGGGGGGTGGGGGGGTAGTTGCTTTCACTTTCCTTATCTGAAAAATGGACACAAGCTCCAGACTCTCAAAGACACTGGGATGGGTGTAAAGTGAAGTGTAAATGCCAGGGAAGTTAAAAATCTTACTAATAAATAACATTTTACACTCAAAATCAAACACACCTTCCCTTGTCCCAGCAAATAAACCTTTCCAATAGTGCACAGTTCTTCTGTTGGGGTCGCTTGTTGTGTAAACCCTTTAACAGCTCCCTTTCCCCTCCCACACACTCCATAGGGAAAAATGGTATTGGTTTTCCCATCTTGGAGAGGGCAATGTGAATGTACCCTCCAACCCAAAGGGACTGGCTTTGCAGGGATTAAGGCAGCCCCTTGGCACAGATCCAAGTGTTCATAAACAATGAAAATGGGTATTAAATAATTGCTTCCTTTAAATTAAATGACTTGTTAATTCAGAAATATTGGAAATAGGGTTGAACAGGTTTCATTTCTGTGGAAAAAAGTAAGACACTCAGATGAGATGTTATCTTGATAGGCTCTATATAAACAGTTAGCTCAGGCACTGTAAACAGTACTGTATAAACAGTCAGATCGTGAACCTTTTCCCCTCCCACAAGACACGTAGAAAATTTATCCAACCTCAATAGACTGAGTAGGAGTTGCAGAAAAGGGGTGTGTTCAAAATGGGGTAAGGAAGGGGAGGATCCTAATGCTGGATCTATGCCATGGATCTATTCTCTGTCCTTAAGTATGTGTCCTTATCTAAACTGAGCCTACTGTTTTAGTGCTTTCAGGTAGGGATTGATCCAGGAATTAAAAAGGGGCCAAATAAAATAGGCCCACAGGCTGGATTTGGCTTCCCCACTCTTGCTATAAAGAGAGACAGGGAGATCAGACAGAATATCCTTGCCATTATGGGGCAGTAGAGTACATTGAGTACAAGGCCTCTTGGACAGAACAGCCAGAGAATCTTAGCAGCAGTAGGGAATAGCTGCTTTCCAAGTTCAAAACCCATCTTTCGTGCCTTCACTGGACACTTGTTAGCACCCTAATTCAGATCTTCAGTTAGTAAGCCGCTCTTTGTTGAACTAAAGCCTGAAGAATTTGTGGGAAAATGAAATGTTTCATCAGAGATGTGAACGTAGCAAAAGTTTACCCCCAGGCTCCAGAAAGCAATTTACACTAATTCTATTTACACTAGCCATTCCAATCCTAAACAATTACATTTAGTACAGGACTCATCTGTGTTCAAACACCACGACTCTGCAGCTCTCAAAAGACAGACAACATTTGTAGCCTTTCGGGGAATAGTGGCAATTTTTCTACCAAATTGCACGCCTTTACAACAAGCAAGCAGAATGCTTTTAAAAATGACAGTGAAGATTTAGGTATAATAGACAGGCTACATTTTGCCTATGAAAAGGCTAAATCAGGATAAGTCCTATTTTTAGGCCTTCTATAAAAATCTGTGTTTGGCACAATGTGGTCTCTGTGGCCGTTGCACCACAAACCCCCACTTACCTACCCACCTCTATAAAACCTGTTTTTCCAGAAAGTTACCAGATGTATTCTCCTCTGAAAGCCAAAGGTTATTTTGATTACAAGTACCAGTGTCTACAATGCTGTAGGCAGAGGATATCCAATCTTGGAGCAGGGGTTTGGACTAGATGACCGTGGATGCCTCTTTCGACCCTACAATTCTATGATTCTGTGCTTGGTTTAATTGTGTAACAGAATAAATTTATACAAGGCTAATCTTAGGCACAGAGAAGTTATGCATGTCCATTTGAACTAAACAAATAAGAAGCAGTATTCACTTCTCACTTCCTTTGAAGTTCCTACTATGTGTTATGGTTATTTTTGTGTTCATTTATTTGGTTCTCTTGTTTACTTTCTGCTCAATAAATGTACAAATTGAATAAAGAAATAACCAAGTACTGAACAACAAAAGAACCAAATAAATGAACGTGAAGTGACCAAATAGACGATGTGAATTCTGTGACGACGACAAAGACCAATTCAGATATTCAGTCATTGGAACAAGTATGCAAATTATCCTTGCAAATTTTAAAAGTAATTTTTATTTCACCCCTTATCAAAACTTTTAGCACAAAACTATTTTGCATTGGTACTGAATGTTTTCTCAAAAACAGCTGTACACATCATTGGAATTTTCCACTTTTAGTGAAGTTTTAAGTGATGCTTAAATTAATATTTCAAACAAAATTGCACTGAAATCATTCTTGAGATAGTGGAAATTTTCTTGTTTGCTAAAAGGGAAATTGTGTTTCCTAGTAAATAAAAATAGAAACTTGCATAAAAATTATTGAAAATATTGTGAATTTTTGTTAAAAAAACAACAAAGGTTCCATAGTCTTTCAACAAATGTAGGAAAAACATGTTCTGTGGGACAGTTAGTGATACAAACATGGGAGTGGCGTCAATTTCATTAGATCATGCAGATTATGAATTTGGATGGTGGACGTCTCACATCCTTGGCAGAGCGGAGTTACTTAAAAAACAAAATTTCGCCCGGTGATTCCGTTAAATGACATGTTTTAGTTCAGTAAAGTCATACCAAATATGGGTTGTATGGTATCAAATGAAAGGTACTGTTGCTACAAAGTACAATCTTGTGTAAGGAATTGTTTTTAGTCCAAAAAATGCAAAAGATCAGTATTAATGAGTTCAAAACATTATATTTCTGCTATGACCATTATGCATAAGTGACACTGCCATTAGACATGTTTTTTCTTCAAATGCTGTCAGACTGGGTTACATTTATCAGTTTGTTATTTATATAAATGTGTAAAATATTTGAAAACTTAATTTTAATGTAAGAATATTTCTGATTACAGGAAGCACAAGTATGAATACAGAGGAACATAAAGTGATGTAGCGTGTGTTAAATGTGAAGTTAGCTACATCTGCAAAGAGGAAACGACCAAATAACGACCAAATAAAGAGTTGTGTTTCATTTGCCAATCTAAGTCTTCTGAACCGTGTGTTTTACAGTAATCGGAAAATAGTTACAACAAACTGTTCAACTGCATTGTGAATCATGTAAGTTGAGGTGAAGAAATGTGTGTTTAATAAGAGACAGACTTGGTGATATGAGTGTGGAAGCATTAAAGCAGAGTAATGCTTTTTGGCATGTATCGTGTTATAAATTTGTTACGCGTAAGCTTGAATGAGAGAGAGTGGAGAGAAACTTTCATGAATTGCAGAAGCAACCATCTAATGGGGAACCTTCAAGAAGCCTACAAAGAACACCCTACACACACACACAAACAGAAGATTATGACAAGGAAAGGTGCTTCTTCTGTGACAAAGGTAGTACTAAGAGAGATATTCTCAGGAAAGTCACCATTGATAATGCTGGACAGAACCTAAAATGTGCTGTAGACTTAATAGCCAACAATAAATTTTGTGTACGTCTGAATGCTGCTATAAATCAATCTGACGCACATGCAATTGATGTCATGTACCATACAAAATGCTGGACTAAGCATGTCAGTAATGCGCTTAGAAAGGAAAATAGTAAAGGTGAAAGTACAACAGGTGGTCCAAATGTAGTTTGTTTTGCATTTGAAGTTGAATGTATAAATGTGTTAACTGAAGCTCTTTCCGAAGAAAATGTCTTCAGCATGACTGCCTTAGATATGTATAAGTCCATAGGTGTTGCAAATGGTGTAGACGAGTCAGGTCTGATGTCACGGAAGCACCTGAACAAATTCATTGAAATAGAACTAGCAGATGGAGGCAGTGCATTTTCCCATTCAAAACATATAAATGAGCCACAAAGAGTGTCAATGAAGTACACAAGATATGCTCTCTTCGTTGATGCAGAGTCTGACAATGAATACTTGACAAGGGAGCTCACAACTGTATACCATGCTGCAAACCTCCTTTGATACTGAAGACTAAGTGTTGGGTATTTGAAGGCTCACTCCTTGAAGATGAAAGTGAAGTAATACCGAGTGCACTTCGGATGTTCTTCAAATGGTGCATTCAAGGGAAGACCCAAATATCAGAAGAGAGAGGTCGAAAGAAGGTAGATATAGATATGAGAGCAAAGTACTTTTACAAACATTGATGTCAGCACGTCTAATGCAGAGGCAAATAAAGAATAAAGTATCCTACAATCGTCAACCCAAGCTGAGTTACCTCTTCAAGTTGCAGTCACATTAAGTATTCAGCGCTCTACACGTAGTAGCAGGCTTGTACAACTACTCCATGGTTTGTGTTGTTCTGTTGAGTACAATCATGTCTTGAGACTGGAAAAACAGATTTCTGCTATTGTTCTGCGCAGGTTACAAGAGAATAATGGCATAGACATCCCTCCTGACATAATTCCAAACAGGTTCATATCCTGTGCAGCTGAAAATTTAGATTTTTCAGAAGAAGACACAGTCAATGGGAAACAAACTCATGGCATTGTTACGGCAGTATACCAAGTTTGCAAAGAAGATGATGGCCTCACATCACTGTCTGTGAGTGCCTCATACAATCAATCATTGCAAACCTTACCCGACTGTCTAACTACAATATTGCCATGTCCCAGTCCCACTACTTGGAGGACATGCTGTCCAACTGCCCAGACCAGTCCTGTTTCTGCACATAGAAGTACATTACTGAACGATCCAGAGATTGCAGATTTGGCTTGGATGGTTACAAGAGAGGTTTACATCTCATGTACTGGACAATTGTATGAGGAAAGTATTGACTGTGAAGCCATTGGGTCAGAAGCTCGAACACAGTTAGCTTCTCCTACATGGCCTGGTAGGGATGTGCGAACAGAACTGAGTTCAGAAATTCAGTTTGGTTCGGTTCGAAAATCAAGTTCAGTTCGAAAGTTTGGTTTGGTCGACTGAACTATTCAATTTCGGTCGAATTCTGAACTTCTGAACCGAGTTCGTACATTCAAAACCGGGTTTTTTGGCCTTCTGAACTGGTTTGGATTTGACGGAACAGTTCTTTCGAATTCGAGTTCGGTTCAGTCGACCGAACTATTCAAGTTCGATCCAAACTCTGAACTTCCGAACCATGTTCACACATCCCTATGGTTTGGTTATAATTCACTTGTAGGTAAAGAAAAACTGTCACAAGAGTTTTATTTTTGCCCCTGATTCCAGCATCACCTACTGAAAGACCAACACAACTGACTTTCATGCGACAGCTTGCAAAGCTGAACACTGCAGTAGTTGGACCAGGTTAAAAAGTTGTTCTAATACTTGATATGGCTCTCTACAAACCATTAAAACAGCTAGAGATGGCTTGAACAGACTGTCAGCAAAAATGGCTTTTAAGACCAGGTGAACTGCACATAATCATTGCTCAATTACGTACTATTGATTCACATATACAAGGCAGCAGTATTCCAGAATTGTGGGTGGATTGTGATCTGTATGGACCAGCAACTACCATACAGTTCCTGGAAGGGAAATGCATATGAAGGCCCATAGAAGCCCACATCACAACAGTGTCAGCACTTTACAATCTGCTTCAGGATGAATACAACTGAGAAAACCCTGGAACACTGCAAAATATCTTGCCATTCATACAAAAATTGCAAGATGCTCAGGCTGTGGGTAACGATAGTGACATCAAGGAAGCACATTCCTTATTGTTAGAAGGAACTATTTTGGAAGATATGAAGCATTTTGCTATTCAACAGGAAGAAAATGAACCTGTATACAAAGTCACACACACCTATATGGAAACAATGCTACTATTTCTGAAATCAGTCAGGATATCAGACTGGGATCTTAATCTGACAGCTCTTCATCCTTTAACAAGTACTTTTTTGCCCTAGCTCAACAGAACTATGCTTGTATGATCGCACTGTACTTATCAGAGATGCATAATCTAGAATCATCAGATCCAAGTACATAACAGCATGCAAGGGAAATGGGTAGTAAATAAGTGCAAGGTTCTGTTTTGTGCCCTTGGTGCTGATGAACTCTTGAGCACGAAAATAGGAGGCTAAAGGTACAAGGTGAACTTGTATGGATAACTCTCAATGGAAAGAGAGAGCATGGTTCTTCCTCGCAGACTCAGAACTAACAAGGGTAGTTGTTGCAACAGAGAACATGGTGGGAATAGCCACTTCAACCAAAGAAAAACACCATGACAATTCTTTGCCAGTGTGTAAGCGACAGAATAGGAATGTGAGGAAGTTGAAGGAATCATTCACATCAACAATCAACCCATTTCAATGCTAGAGCAATGAATTGGTGCATATTGGGTGTTTTCAGACATGACGGGGTGGCTTCGCCCCGTCCCGAAAACAACCCAGAGATTCCCCGCCGGGATCACCCAGGCACGGCAAACAGACGTGCCAGGGATCCCGGCGGGGAATCAGGGAGGGGGCGGTGCCGCGCAATGTGCGGCCGCATGACCCCGCCCCCTCCACATGGCCTCGCCGCCCGCCCTCCGGGGAGATGGGCGGGCGGCAAGGCCAATGCCGCCGCAGCGTCTGGCCGAGTTCACCATGGCCCGGAATCCCGCCGGGGATTCCAGGCCGTGATAGCCGACCAGACGTTACTTTTTTTTTATGCCCGCCTGGAATCACTTTCACCACGCTTCAGCCAATATTCGCGCCGGTAGCCCGGGAAGCGTGGTTGAAATTGACCCCATGTGGGTATTCAGCGTGACGAACATCTGGCGGCCGCCGAACAGATGTGCAGGGCACAGTGACCACATGTAGGTATTCAGCGTGGTTCACTGTGATCTCGTCACGTCTGAAAATACCCCATTGTCACCCAGCGTGTTTTCCCTCAAGATGTAGAAAGGAATATGTGTCAACTGAAGTAAGTTGGTGAAGAACAACTTTCTGTATTCATCAAGGAACACACAATGACCAACATTGTACAATTCTGATCCTGGATGAAAAATGTGAAACTGAAAACCTGCAATTCATCCTGTTGAAAAGTGAAGTTTAATCTGAAAGACAAAGTTATAGAGATGGAGGCAGACATGTCACTATTTTCCAGACTCATGATGCTCCTAGATCCAGACCCAATATAGATCTTAATTCAAGCTTAAGTCAGTATGAGTTCTCTGTACTACCACGCTCACTTTTTGCCCCAGATGGACTTGGACACATGCATCACTGTTTGGCTAAGAGTAAGCTGATGGGAATATTGGAAGCACTGCCCACTGTGCCCGGCAAGACTCTCCTGGAAGAGAGTGATATGACTGTTGTGGTTTCAACAGATGCAACAGAGCAGCCAGATGCCCCAGTTAAAGTAGCAGTTGTAGATGGTATGGCAGAATTGAACTGCATTAGTAAACCTAGATCTTTGAAAACATAGCGGGAATTTGAGGGAACTTCTGTGAACAGATGGATGAGAAACATCAGAGTTATGATGAAGTTCACCTGGTATTCGACTCTTACAAAACTGGTTCCTTAAATACTGCAACAGAGCATCACCAGAAAAGATCAGAAACAGTTCAATACAAGTTGCTTGCAGGAGGGGCGGGGTATAAATATATTAAATAAATAAATAAATAAATAAGATACTTCCTTCAACAAACATAAGCAACATCACTATGCCTAAGCTTTTGTCACATGAAAAAACAAAAGATGAGTTGACAAATTTTCTTCTCGGGGAGTTCATGGAATATACCAAGAGGAATAAGAAATGCTTTGTTATCAGTTGGCAGGACAAAACGATGGCCAGTCGCACTGACGTAATGTGACTAGCAAACACTCAGAAAGAAGCTTATACAAAGATAATATTGCACACAGTCTACCTGGCTGATCGAGGAGCTAAAGAACTACACATATACTCGCTAAGGGTTTGCATTTCATTTTTGTTATTATGATAACAAAAATTAAAATTTCATTTTTCATTTTTGTTATTGCAACAGCGAAAATGACAAATAATAATAACGAAAACGAAAGAGAATTTTTGTTTTTGACATAATAGGAAAACACTTTAAAATGTATTTCTGGCTATGGGTGTCTTCAGACGTTACGAGATCACGCTCAACCACAGTGAACCACGCTCAACTCCCCCCTAGGGCCAAAGGGCCCTGAACGTCTGAACGGCGTGCGCCAGATGTTCATCACGCTCAATACCCACATGGGGCCAGGTTCAACCACGCTTCCCGGGCTAGCCGGGGGAAGGTCCCGGGAAGCATGGGCAAACGAACCCCCACCGGGAACCAAGGAAAAGTAACGTCTGGACGCCAATCTCCGAGCGGAACGGAACGAAATGAGCCCCCGCTGGGGACAAGGCACGCAGCGTCGCTGCGGGGCAACCAGTAACAACACAAGCACCGGACGGAGATTTAAAGCGAAATCAGCAGCAAGCAAGCGTGGCGGGATGGAGCGAGGAGGGAGGCAGAACAGAGCGGAGGCACAGATAGCGACAGTGGCGGGCCAGGAGGCGGAGGAGGTGCAGGCAGGCCCAGCGATGCAGGTGGAGGGGGCACAGGTGCAGGAAGGGGGCACAGGGGAGCACCCGACCAGGGAGGCGGCCCGGGCACAACACCCACAGCTGCAGCCGGGTCGCGGCA
>QEPC01009204.1:728193-772657 GCA_003113815.1 Sphenodon punctatus | reverse complement strand
CTGTCAGCCTGTTCTCCCTCTTCCCCCCTCCCTTCCCGTTTCCCTTGTGTGGGCGTTCCCTTGTGTGCCTTGTGGCTTCGTTTGCCCTCAGGCGGCCATGTCTGTGTCCCGCCCCTGCCCGGTGCCTTGTGGGAGTTTTGCGTCCGGGGGGGGTTCGGCTGCACGTCTGTTGTGCTGCCGCAGCCCGCGATAGTTGGGCCCGGTTCCGGGCCATGGTCCCATTCCCGGCACGTCTGTTTGGGTCATTTTTCCACCCCTGCGCGTGGTTGCGCTGTTCACCCCCCCCTGGGGGTTCACTGCGGTGAACCACCCGCCCGTAAAGTCTGAAATCACCCTATAACTTTTTTGTTTCTTATTTAATAGTGATGGAACTTGGGGACATTGTACCTCCAGCTGAGGGCACTATGAGTACCAAAGTTTGAAAAGATTGGATAAAGGGAACCTATTCTAGAAGCAATTGAATGTTGTGATTTTATGAAAAGCTCCATACACATTCCTGGCTACAACTCTTTTATCTTCCATCCAATTTTCATGAAACCAGGGAAGATTATGTCACTCCTCTAATGTACCAATCATGACAGATTTCAGAGAGATTGGATAAAGTGTCCTGATGTTAGAAACTATTAACTTAAAAATACATTTCCAGCTGTAACATTTGTATATTCCATCCTGTTTACAAGTAATTTGGCAGAAATGTATCACACCTTCCCTGTCATCTCTGCCAAATTACAGGACAATTTGATAAAGGGACCCAATTTTATAAGCAATTGAAGTTGTCCCCTTGAAGACCATTATTCAGATAAGAGAACACACCCCATGCAACTAGCAGGGGGAGGTGGATTTGTGCCTGCCCACTCTGAACAGGGTAAGGAGCAGGGGACGGGAAAAGGGTCTTTGTCCCTCCCCTGCTGCTCTTGAGGCACGGTGCCAGGGGCCCAATGGGGATGAGGGAGATGCACCTGGAGGGCGGAGACCTGGGCAGGTATTTATACCTGGGTCAGCCAGGTGCTCTCCCTCTTCCCCAACTCCGGGTCAAGAATAAGAACATTTTTTCTCCCTTCTGCACTTGGAATCCGCTTGGTTTTACCTCAATCCAAGTACGTGTGGAGGGTTCCAAGGGGGTGCAGGAGCTCAGCTTGCACTCCCTCCGTTCTCGCGGTTTGGGTAGGTCAGGGTCTGGCCCCGGGTCCCACGGTGGTGGTGGCTGCAGAGTGCTTCAGGCCTCTACTAGGCCTTCCGGGTCACCTGACCCAGAAGGCCTAGTAGTTTCCAGCTGTAACATTTTTATATTCCATCCTGTTTACACGTAATTTGGCAGACATTTTATCACACACCTTCCCTGTGAAATCACCGGACAAATTTTATGAAGAGACTCAATTTTATAAGCAATTAAAGGTGTCCCCTTGAAGACCATTATTCAGGTAACTAGCAGAACATGCAGTGACAGTAAGAAGCAGGCACCTGGCATGCAGTGGGAGGCAGGCTGTAGGAGGGAGGATGGGGAGCAACCCAACAGAATGACAGACACATTCACTGGCCAATTACTGCATGCTTCCAGCTTTACAGGAACGATTGATGGTGGCTTCAAGGCAGGTATGGGGGTGGCCCTGAGGCAGGCATAGAAGGGATATAACTGGGACTTTGCGGATAGCATCCCAGAAATCAGGATACATGGTTTACACATCCAGGCTGGCCAATTATCATCACAATCACATCCTGCAGCACTGCGACAGAGGACATAAGAGAATCTCTATTGGCTCTTTCCTAAACAGATGCTTCTAGTCACGTGGGGGAGAAAAGTTGGGTTGGTCACAGCACAGAATGATGATATTTGGTTGACATTTCTGCTGGTCAACTGACATCACAAACCGATCTTATACCACAGTGACACATAAGAGAATCCCTGGTATAGGCTCATTCTCTACATATACTGTGCAGAATTATAAAATTAGAACCCTTTGTCACATATTTCTTATATTTGGCAGAAATGATCCTGAAAATGTGAGATACAGCCCTGCCAAATTTCATGTACACTGGTTGGACAACAAATATATTACAGTCAGACATACATTTATCAGTTAATTGCTTATACCACCAGGACCCTTTATCCAATCCTTCTTTAAATTGGCATTGATAATAAAAATGGGGAGGTGTATAAACCTGCCAAGTTTCATCCACATTAGATGGGAGGCAAAGAAGTGACAGCCAGGAATGTATATGCAGAGTTTTGCAAAATAGCATAATCCAACTGCTTATAAAATCGGATTCCTCTATCCAGTCTTTCTGGAATTAGGTACATGTAATGCCTTCCATCAGAGGTACAATCCAAGTTTCAGCCACATATAACAGAAACAAACAAAGTTAGAGCTGAAAATGTGTTTTCCATTGAAACCAATTGAAACCGAAAACAAAAGGAAAAACTAAAATGAAATTTTGATATTTATAAAAACAAAGATGACAGTTTTAAATAACTAAAATGAAAAATGAAAGGGTCACTGGTGCACACCTCTTGCCAGACACTGATGTAATGGTCCTTGCACTATGCAGATATACCCTATGCTTCCACCAGATTCAGGACTTGTCATTGGACTTGGTATAAACAGGCGCTATATGAGCCTTCATCCCATTTACCACATACTTGGACCACGCAAGGCCTCTGCATTGCCAGGCTTCCATGACTTGTCAGAAGCAGATGTCACAGGAGCATTTTCTGGTAAAGGTAAAGTGACATGGTGGAAAGCCTTCAGTTCAACACGTAACAATGTTCTAGAAGCTTTAGGAAACCTGGGAAGATCACTGACTGTCTCTGAAGACATGATGCATACACTAGAGAAATTTGTCTGCCAAGTGTATGTGCCACAGATGAAAATGACAGACATTGGTGATGTAAGGTGGTGGCTGTTCACAAAAAAACAACTTCAAGGTGACGGCCTTCCACCGACTAAAGGATCTCTGAACCCTGAAATCCTGAGGGCTAACCTACAGGCAATTCAATGGCATTAAGACATTCGCCCGAACTCCCATCACCTTCAGATCTTGGATGGAAACAAGTCGGAGCTAGATTTGAGCCTATTGTATGCACACTGCCATTGGCTCCTGCTAACAGTTTGGAGCTTTGCAGGTGTTCATGTGTGCAACGTAGGTGTGCTCCACCATGTATCTGCAAGGCAAACAAACTGAGGTACAAATGTGGAGGAGATGAGGACCTCTGCAACAACTTAGATGGGAACAACAATAAACATGAATACAATTAACATCTGTTCACTGCTGGCACCCTGCCGTTGGGCATTTTAATTTCACTGCCAAGCTACCAGCTTGTTGGGCTTGTTATTTTACTGCTGAGCTCTGCCTTGCTTTGTGTCAGTTTCATTGCCTAGCTCAATCTTGCTGGAATTTGTCAGTTTCATTGTTCCTGAGCAGAAGGACAGCTTTATGCTACCATCTGATAGACTGCCCTGGTGGGTGGAGTCTATAGGGTGGCAGCATAAGTGATCAAGATCATCACCAAGGGTATTTTTACATGTGATGTGTGCGTAGTCACGCTTTGATCCTGGCCGGGATGAGGCCAGGATCTGGGCTTGTTGCCAAACAGATGCGTCAGCAGCCAAGTTCAGGCTGGGGAGGGGTCGGGAAGAGGGTGAGGTGGCATGTGGATGTGGCTTTGCAGGCCCTACCTCCCGCGCCCCTCACACCTCCCTGACTGGCCCCACCCTACCCCAGTCTGGAGATGGCTTCCCCGGACTGTGGCAGTGCTTAGTCTGGACTGTGACTTAGCGATGGGCCCGAGTCACAGCCCGGGCTAAAAACTGACATGGTCCAAGGAAAAACCTGATTGAGACCAGGGAAACATCCGGAGGGCTGGATCGGACATCATGACACCGTGGGTGGCCACGCAGGGCAAATTGTGGACACCTGTGGTACTGTCATGTTAAAAATACCCCAAATGTTCATGCTGGCTCACCATAGGATGAAGTGACAGTAAGTACCATGATTTCCCCCGTGATTAATATAACATGTAGAAAAACCCACAGAGAAAGTAGCTACCAAGATGTGACTGCTCTATGAAGAAAGGAAAATGAGAGAAATTGGAAGATTACCAATTTCTGGGATCACAGGACATGCTACTTCTACCATGTAGTATACTATGCTGTAAATTCTGGTCCAATAGCGGAAGCGACCATTTCTGCACTGCTTCAAGTTTGCTGCTCTATAGTGCAACTCGGGGTGCAGCTGTACACGTGTACACACATCCATTGACATGGTCCACAGGCTGACCCTGGTAGGCCACATACAGTCAGAGGGTTACCTACCAGTGACATAGGGAGATTTCAGATGTGATGGGGCGGCATTCGCCCCGTCATGGAATCACCCTATTGATTCCCCATCGGGGAATGCTGATCCCGGTGGGGAATTGGGAGGGGGCGGGCTGTGTGGCACTACGTGCATCCGCACAGCCCCGCCCCCCCACGCTCTCCCAGCAGCCCGCCCTCCCGGAGACGGGCGGGCACAGTAGCCAATGTGCCCATGGCACCCGCCCGCCCCAGGAGATTGACCATGGCCCAGAATCCGCAGTGAGCACGGCCACCGATTCTGGGCCATGGTCAGGGAACAGACGTGACGCTGACATGCTCAACCACGGTGAATTCCACCATGGTTGAGAGTGTTAACGTCATGTCTGTTGGGGAGGGGAAGTGATTCCCGTCAGGTGTTCACCCCCAGCGGGAATCACTTTGACCACGCTTTCGGAGATGGTCCCTTGACCATCCTCGAAAGCGTGGTTATTTTGATTCCCGCCAGTGGTTCACTGTGGTCAACATCTGGCAGGATTCAAACAGATGTTACGGCACCATTCGCCACCACTGCCGATTGACTGTGGTTGAGCGTGGTTTTGTAACGTCTGAAAATACCCATAAAGTGTCAAATTGACCATGATGCTGCTGCACTCGTATATGCCAACTCCAATCCAGCAATTGCATTAGGAATAACTGCACAAACAGGAGGGTTAAACAATCTTCTCAGGGATGCAAGTTGTATCTTCCTCTATCAATGTGCCTTCTTGGTGGTCCCCCGTGTTAAACAGGGGGCCACAATGGAGAGGGCATTCTTGGTAGCCGGGCCGCACCTTTGGAATTCCCTCCCGGAAGAAGCTGGCCTGGTCCCAAGCCTTTTGACATTTTGGCGAATTTGTAAGACTTAGGGATGGGCGAACGCGGTTCGGAAGTTCGGAGTTCGGACTGAACTCGGTCTTTTTGGTCGACCGAACCAAACTTCCGAACCAAACTCAAATTTCAAAACGAACCGAACCAAATTTCCGAACCAAATTTCCGAACTCCGTTCTGTTCGCCCATCCCTAGTAAGACCTGGCTATTCGCCCAGGCCTTTGGGGAGGGGGTTGGGGTGGGTTAGGGGGTGTTTTATCTTCCCCCACCCTTATTTATTTATCATTATCATCCCAGCCTGTTTTATTGTAGTGTTTTTATGGACTATTTAGTATATATATTTATTTTTATAAATTGTTTTTATCTTGAACTTGTTAGCCGCCCCGAGCTGTTTGCAGGAGGGGCAGGATACAAATTGAAAAAATAAATATAAATAAATAAAATGTGTAATTAATCCCCCTACATCAGTGGCAGACAGATTTGCCTGTCAGAGATCAACCCAGCCCAGGGCAACTGACCATCCAAACAAGTCGACCCAGAAACATATAAGGTGGAGGGGTGGGGAGCTCTGTCCCATCTCTTTCCAGCATAGCAAAGCTGGTTGTCTGAACACTTTGGGTGATTTCAGACGTTACGGAGCCCATTGGCCCCATACCGAAATCACCCTATTCATTCCCCGCCGGGATCACCCCATCACGCTGTATCAGACATGCCGGGGGGATCCCAGTGGGGAATCTGGGAGGGGGTGGGGCCGCGTGGCGCAATGTGCAGCCGCACGGCCCCGCCCCCTCCACGCTCCCCGCCCTCTGGGGAGACGGGCGGGCAGTGGGGCCAATGCGGCCGCCGCGTTGGGCCGTGGCACCTGGCCAGGCGTTACTTTTTTTTGGTCCCCGCTGGTGATCTCTTTGACCATGCTTCCCGGGACATTCCCCCCGCTAGCCTGGGAAGCGTGGTTCAAATTGACCCCATGCGGGTATTGACCGTGGCGAACATCTGGCGGCCGCCAAACAGACATTCGAGACACAGTGACCACAGGTGGGTATTCACCGTGGTTCACTGTGATCTCGTAACGTCTGAAAACACCCTTTGACATCACAGTGATCAGAAAAGGGGCATGGCTATGTTGGAAAGGGCAGTAGAGCTCCTCCCCACCACCGCTTTTGACATAGGCACCTCCCCCCCTTGCAATACACCATGACATCACAGTGGTCAGAAAATGGCCATGTTTATTGTTGGCATGTTCTGACATTCCCTAGCATGTCCAAGGCAGCCTGCATCTTCAATAATGGTTAAAAGCAGAGAAAAGGTCTTGTATGGATCTATACACAAGCCTGAAAGGTAATCTCCTTAATCAACTCTAGTGGCCATGGGCAACACCCTGGCTTGAGCACCCATTGTTTTAATGTTTCTGCAGCTGCAGACTTATTCACACCTCCCAGGGAGCTAAGATTTAAATAACTTCTTGATTCACCCTCTCTTTCTCTTTTGTTCACCCTTCCCTTTGCCTCAACGCAAGCTAACCTGTGCTGTATAAAAGACCCTTATTTTGTACATTGCCTTAGAACCACCTCAGCTAGCTAGAAGGGTTTTGTGTTGCTGGTTTTCCTTGATGGGGACACATCTGGATACACTGTCCCTGTTCCAGTCCCTAAGCAATAAAATGTAGTGACCTGATCTTGAGAGTCTGGATTCTACCTTGTTTGTCTTGTATGTACTGCAACATCCTACCACAATGCTACAGACAACAGTTATGCTGAAAGGGGCAGTGCAGAGTTCCCCACACCTCTGCTCCATAAATTTGCTGGTGAGCACCCAGGATGTTGCTTGCAACTGACCAGTTGATCACTATCTATGTCTTGGCCATTTTTTCCCTACACAAAACTTTTGATGCTAATGAAATTTTCACTGAGGACTTGAAAGCATACAAGCAGTACAGGAATACACTGAGAAAAATAAATCTGTACTCCAAGGCAACATTCTGCCATGAAAGGGGAAATCACACCTTATTAACTGACACTACATAACTCTACGCACAGATTTTTATCACCACTTTCAGCTGAACAATCTGTAGCCATCCATCACTTCGGTGCAAAATAAGATCTTGCTGGCAGGCTCCACTGCTTAAGTTTCTTTATAAAAAGACAGTTTGAGAAAGGAATAGAAACCAATCACCTCAGCTCCCCCACAGAATCCAATTTTTATGATAAATATTTCACACCTAATTTTCAGAGGTGAAATCAATGAGAACTGCAGAAGCTTGGGACCACTGGAAAAGCAGGCCTGTGGGGCTAAGGTTGCCATTTCCAGATGTACAAAAACAAATCAAGCGGGCCACCCTGATGCTGTATCAGCCCCAGAGAGGGGGCTAGAGCCTCAGATAATGCAAAGAAACTAAATGATTTTTGGAGGACACAAATAATGTGCTGAACTCTCCTACCAACCCAGGGGAGTTTTCCAACCCTGGCACAAAGAAAATTAACCACAGGGAAACGTTTACAAGAGTTTATGTAGAACATCAGGTAAGGGTGACGGTCACAGGCTAGCGGTCCATAGGAAAAGGAAAGGGAAAAATACAGGATGGGTGCATAGAACACATCAATAGTAAAAACAGGCCAGGTCCTCCTACCTCCAGAAGTGTTATATATATATATATATATATATATATATATATATATATATATATATATATAACAGTCTAAAAACAATAAAACTACACTAAAAGCTCTGGCTCATGCATAAGAATTCCCACCCCCCAACCCATCTAACCCATCCCACCCTCCTCCCCCACTAAGGGCCAGGTCTTACAATTTGGCCAGAAGGCAATTTTGGGCTGAGGCGAACCTCCACAGGGAGGGAATTTCAGAGTGACAGCGCAGTGGCTGAGAATGCCCTACTGTCCATCTGAACTCGATGATAGCGTGGGAACTTCCAGAAGGGCACCCCCAGACAACAACAGGGGACGCCCAGGGGATTTCATTTATTTATTTATTTATTTAAAGACTTCTACCCCGCTCCCTCCAGCCTTGCAGCAGCTCGGGTCAGCTTACAAAACATTTCAAAACAATTAAAAATATAGGAAGGGGTTACTAAAACAATAAAGACAGTAAAAAGAGGTAAAACCACTGGCAAAAAACAAAAACAACCCACCCCCACCCTCATTCCTCCCCTCCCCCAAAGGCCCAGACAAACAGCCAGGTCTTACAGGCCTGACAAAAGGCCAACAGGCTGGGAGAAAGGCGAGCTTCCTCTGGGAGGGAGTTCCAAAGCCGTGATGCGGCCACTGAGAACGACCACTCAGATAAGCAGGGCCCAGGCCGTGATGGACTTTAAAGGTCAATACCAGCACCCTTAAATGGGCCCAGAAGACAATAGGCAGCCAGCACAGCGCTCAGAGCACAGACGTTATGTGCTCCCTGCGGCCCATCTCAATAAGAAGGCGGGCCGCCACATTCTGCACTAGCTGCACCGTCCAAACCATCACCATGGGCAGCCCCACGTAGAGCGCATTACAATAGTCTAGCCTCAAGGTGACAAGCGCATGGATGATAGTTGCGAGATCAGAGTCCGAGGTGTATGGGCGGAGCTTCTTCACCAGTTGTAATTGGTGAAAGGTGCCCCTGACCGCAGCCAACACCTGGGAATCCAGGCGCAGCTGTGAATCCAGGAGCACCCCCAAGCTCTGTGAAGATGGAGCCAAAGGAGGCCAGAGTCCCCCCAATAATGGGGGAAATCTCCCACCCATATCATCACCTCTGTGTTATCGGGATTGAGCTTCAATTGGCTCGACCTCACCCAATCCCCCACAGCGGCCAAGCACCGGGACAGCAATGAGACAGCAGGGCCAAGGTTGGATGAAAATGACAAATACAGCTGGGTGTCGTTAACATACTGATGGCAGCGAACCCCCCAGCTGTGCACAACCTCCCTGAGCGGCTTCATATACACGTTAAACAAGAGAGGGGGCAGAATGGAACCCTGTGGAACTCCACATGGGAGGCCACTAGGGGATGAAGTACAGTCCCCTAGCATCACCCGATGAGATCTATCCGCGAGGTATGAATGGAAGACAGTCCTGACCAACCCAGCCAGGTCCCCACAGGCCAGGCCTGGTGCTGTCTCTGGACAGCTCAACGCCTCACACTGTGGCTATCTAAACCTCCTACATAGGGTCCATCAGTCTCTCCTCATGCGGCTATACTCTCCTCACATGCACAAGTACATGTCTCTGCTGGGCTCCTCTTACTTCAGGGTTGGAACATTCTGATCTTCAGGGTTGGCACATGGATGCTTTCCTCCTTCTGCCCAGCCACACACACAAAAAACCCTCATGCAGCATCCAGCCCTTCTAACTGCTGGTCCTCCCAAACATGGCTGCCTGTACTGTATAATTGGGTGTCATTAGCTGTTTAGTGTAATAACTGACATTACAATATTCAGCTCCTAGCATATTTCATGTGTCACTCCCTAAGCACTTTTACAAAAGTGATATCTTTAGCCCTATTTTACATATGGAGAAATAAACACAGTTAAGTGACATGTCCAAGGTCAACCACAAAGTCAGAGGCTTAGTGAGAAGCAAAACTCAGGTCTGTCTGAATGCCAATCCAGGACACTAGCACATTGTAGGTCAGTGATATTCCCACCATGGCTTCCAAACCTCACATTTATCTTCAACTAATGTGTGGTGTGGTATTAATGGCTAAGTGTGCAGTACTTGAACCAGGAAGTGGGGTGGGACCCCAGTTCTAGTCTCACCTTAGTCAGAAATTCACTGGATGATCTTGGGCCAGTCACATTATTCTCTCAGCCTAACCTACCTCACAGGGTTGTTGTGAAGATTAAAAAGTTGTGTCAGTTCTATGTAAAATGCTCTGACTGCCATGGCAGGGGGGTGCTATATGAAGATTTATCATCATCATCATCATCATCCTCCTGTGGCTCTTCCCTTAGGAGGTGCCATCCTGCTAGCTCACAAAGTCATTCCTCACTCAGTCAGAAGCAGTAGCAAGGAAAGTTGTAGTTTCCTGCAGCCAATCAGTGTACACACACGTGAAGAGGGACGATGCCAGGATTGGCTGCCTCTTCTTAATCTCACCTCCCAGTCGATTAGAGCTGTTGTTGTGCTGAGTGACAGCCTGAACAGGAATGCAGGGTGGTAAGGAACTCGGTGTGTGCATACTACAAGCATGTGTGATCATCAAGTGCGTACATATATCATTAGTTTTGTTGCCTCAAAGGCAAACTGGTGGGTTTTTTTCACTGAAGGAGTTAGGGGTCTGTTGTGACTTTTGATTAGCACCAAATGCTCAGGTGGCTCCTGTGCACATCAAGGATTGTCACTGCTCTAGGCTATACTGCCTCTCTAAAAAGCTACATCAGACTCATTTCACATTTAGTCAAATATCATAGGACTCCTGGGACAGAACATGTGGTTTATAATGTCTTTTGTTTTCTGCTGCTATAAAAAGGAAGGCTGCCTCCTTTCATGCTTTAGATGCACTTCAAGTTGGCTTGGAGACTGAACTGTCACTGTCTGAGCCATGGTACCCAGAACTTAGCAAAGCAAGAGAGGCCCAATTCCAGAGACCCCTCACCTCAAGGTAGTACATAGGCTGCTTTCACACCTTACAAAATGGGCTATTATAATAACTGAAGATAATACCGGTTATTATAATTCCGCAATTTTTTGTAACGTGTGAATGCACTATTCCGCTTTTGTCAACTCATCCGAAATAAAGCAAGGACAACCATGTTGGGTTTGAAAGGCCACACTCTTTATTTCAAATGGAATTAGGCATGGTGGGGGTAATTGCCTCAGGCAATTCAGGTCCAGTGCCAACTTCTATACTTGGGTACGTAACAAACCCCAACAAAGGGGAGGCTTGGATGTACCCTCCATAACCTCCCTTTAACTACTTAACAAAAACGTCTCCCCTCTGGCATTGGCTAACGGCCGCCACCAGAGGGGACGAAGTCCTTCCGGACCCGAGCCAAGGATTTAAGGTACCGCCAGCTTGGGGACCGCTCATATCCCTTTCCGCCTTTGCCAGTAACTCACCTCTGGAGGCTAACCCTGTTGTTGGCCATGCCCAGCCTATGTCCCAGGTGTTTCCCCCACATCTCGTAGGGAGATGCCTCTTTCACTACTTTTTCCTTAAGAACTTGCTACAGCACTGACCCCTGCAGGAGTGCGACAACACATAACAATAACTACTTCCCTCCCTCAATCCTGACTACTCGGGATTGATCAGTCAAAACAATGAAACACTACGAGGAAGGCGAAAAATGAGAAAAACTGTTTGGCCAATTATGTTTTCCCTTAAAAATGCCTTGCTGGCCCCTGTAAGGCAACTGGTTAGACCCGTAGTATCTCTGGGAGGGAGGGATGGGGGATTTCCAGCTCGAGCGGTGCTCAGAATGCTGCCGCTCGAGTGAAACAGGCGGGAAGGCTCCCAGCAACGGGCGGGGCCGCCACACTCACTCCTGATTGGCCAGCCCCGTTGCTGGGCAGGCTCTGCCCAAGCCGCCGAGGGATCCTCGCTGCGACATGGTCTGCTGCACCAGCTCTCCCCCTCCAGTGCCGCTACACGCGCACTGGAGGGGCCAGAATCCGGCCCTAATTCACTCTACCCTTGCTCCATTTCTCTAATGGAGCCCGACAAGGGCCCCTGGTGGCCGCCTATTAAGGTGGGCCAAGGGGTTTTATTCTGCAAGATCTTAGGTCATTGTAAAAGCCACATTTGGTAGCTCTTACAATAGCCCAAGATCTCACACCATAACAGGGGAATAGTGCATTCACACATTTCAAATTATCTCCAGTTATTAATATAACAGACCATTTTGTAAGGTGTGAAAGCAGCCATAGACAGATGGGCAAAGGAATAACATTAAGTTTGGCAAGACGGATGCTTGTTTTCCTTTCCAACCCCTTCCTAAAACATACTGGCCAACTGTGCAGCAGGTGTAAATCCCCACAGAAGCACTGAGGCTAAAGCCCCATTCCTATTTTTATTTTATTGTCCCCCTGTTTGAATAGCCTTCATTATTTCACTAGGAGGACTCTAGCAGTTTTAACAACTCAGCTAATCAGGCACTTTATTTATTTATTTATTTATTTATTTATTTGCAGCCCCCTCCTGCACAAGCAGCTTGGGGTGGTTAACAACATTTAAAAACATATACAATTATAAAATTAACCCCACATTAAGATAACCGTACAATAAAACCCTCACCCTAACCCAATCCACCCATCCCATCTCCCTCAGAGAAGGCCCGGTGGAACAGCCTGGTCTTACACTGTCTATGAAAGGAGGGGATGTCTATGGCCATGCAGACCTCCAACGCGAGGGAGTTCCACAGCCGCGTAGTGGCCACCAAGAACACTCTCCTCATGGTCGATACCTGGGAAACCTGGGGAATCTCAAGGAGGGTGCCCCCAGTCAACCGCAGAGGCTCATCCAGAATCCGGAGGGTAAGGTGATCCTGCAGATAGATGGGGCCCAGGATGTTTAGGGCTTTAAAGTTTAGAACCAACACCTTGAATTGGGTCTGGAAGACTATCGGCAGCCAGTGAAGAGAACGGAGCACTGAAGTAATGTGCTCACGACGGCTCGTCCTCTTAAGGAGATGAGCCACGGCATTCTGCACCAGCTGCAGTCTCCGGACCATCACCAAGGGTAGCCTCATGTAGAGCGCGTTACAGTAGTCTAATCTTGAAGTAATAAAAGCATGTATGATTGTGGCAAGGTCCGAGTCTGAGACATACAGCCTAAGTCATCGGACCAGATGGTCAACGGTATATGCTTGCAACCGAAATGCAGCCAAAATATCAAACAACCCTGGTCCAACTCTTGGTCGAGGTCATCAACCAAAGCCACAACAGCAGTCTCCATGCCAAAACCTGGATGAAAGCCAGAGTGTGAGGGATCCAAGAAACTGATCTGATCCAGAGGCTCCTGAAGCTGACGAACCACCACCCATTCAATAATCTTCCCTAAAAATGTGAGGTTAGAGATCAGCTGATAGATGTCAAGGGTATCAATGTCCAATGATGGCTTTTTGAGTAGGGGCTGCACCACCGCCTTCTTGAGGCAGTCCGGCACCCTGACCTCCCTAAGGGAGGCATTGACTATCCCAAACTTTACAACAGGGATGGTGAAACTTTTGAAAACTAGTACAATTTTGAAAATTAGTACAAACAAATACAATTAGTTAAAAATGACTACATAATCACATAAGTTCAATTAGTAATAGTAGATATAATTAGTACCATTTTAAAAATCAATACAAGCTCCACTGATCACATAGGATTCGGGGTTGTTTAAGGAGTTGTCTCTGGATGAGGGAAGCAAGGAGATGATCTAGATCATGGATCTATGCCATGAATCTATGCCCTATCATTGGCTGCATGCCCTTATCTCCAACTCCCTTCTTCTGAATTCACTGGCCCTTTTTACATGAATGGGGGTGGGTGGGTGGGGGCTGAGTGTTAAGTCGTGGTGGGTGGAAGTGGGGGTGTGTCCGTTTATATGGACACACCCCACCTCCACCCATGGAGCCTCTTCCGGTTTTTTGGAGGGCTCCATGGATGGAGGTGGGTGTGCGATGGGTGGAGGTGGGTGTTGCCCGGGAGCGCACATGCACCCCCACGCATCCCTCTTGGTATTCACACAGGCGAACACTGAGCAGACATCCACCCACCACCGTATACATGGAGCCCCACACACACACACCCTCCCAAACATCGAGGGGGGGGGGGCATCCATGTAAAAACGGCTTGAGGGAAGGGACTGGATATACAGGCTAGATCCAAGAACTGGAATGGTGCCAAACAAACAAATTTGGTCCATGGGCTGGAAGTTCTTCACCCCTTCTCTGCAGCAAGTAAGTTTTAATTGATTAGGTTCTAGCAAGCACATTTCCTTTTGTTCTATACTGTTCTAGCTGCAAGTTCCTCACTTTATTCCTTCAGGTGATGAAGTCTGTTAAATAATAATCTGGTCTAGTTGTGAACCAAGACAGTCAGTCAGGAATTGGTGCAGGAGGGAAGTTACTTCCCATTTTTCAACTAATGATGGAAGTCCACATGCTGTTATAATACCTACTGCACAATGAATTCCTTCCCTTGTTAGAGTACCTACTGTACAATGACTTGCTTGAATTGTTCAATACCTACTGTAAAATGTATCCCTAGCTAAATAGGTACACTGTTAGGTGCACTGCTCATCTGTCCTATCCAGGACATTAACCTGTGAAGCAAATTCCCTCCTCTTTACTCTGACTTCAAGAATCATAGCTGCAGTCCTGGAAGTAAATTGCCCCCACAAACTATTTACTCCTGAAGAGTCCCACTGAACCCCCTAGTACAGAGCAAGTGATTTGTGATCTGCGGTCTACTCTTGGTCAAGCTAGTGATTCCATTTAATGTATAATTGCACATGCATGAAAAGAATGTACACTAATATGCACAGCATGCAACTATGTAAATTTTACTGTACAGCATTTTTACATAAATAGCTTCATTATCTGCAAGTGTTCTAGATACCTGACTCATGCATACTCCGCAGTTTTCCAACTTATTAATTGTGCATTTTTCTGAGCTTTGTGCAGTGTATTTAGAGGGAAATGGTGTAGTTAAGGCTAATTGTACACTGTTAGCATGACAAATTGACAGACATCTTTGCTTTCACTGACGTCTGTGGATAGTGCCCACAGAACAGTGGTCTTATTTTGGAAGTATGCCTACTTTGTTCCATTTCAGAAACAAATTTTTTGTTTCTATTATTTATTTTTGTAATTCCTCAACATTAAAGTGTTTGCTAAAATAGTTGTATCTGCTTCATCTACATCACCACCATAAAAAGAAATGGCAATGTTTAACAAAGCCAACAGTATGACTATTTACTAGGGACGGGACTACCGGTTTTTCCAGTATCCGATAATGCCGGTACTGGGCGTACCGGCATTATTGGATTCAACCCGGTAATCCGGCCCAGTTACCGGATTCCGGGTACCAGATTTTTTTTTTACATTGCGGCCATTTAAATGAATGTCCGCAATGTAAAAACCCCACCAAAAACCTGCGTTTCCCTCCCCGAGTCCAGGCTGCATGGGTGGAAGGGGGGACACCCCCACCCACCCTGCCCAGACTGGATTTTTTTTAAAAAAATTCCCCTAAGTGACTCTCCGCCGGCAACCCAGAGCCAGCCTAGCACCAGCGGCCATCCCAGCAGCAGCCGGTAAGTATTCGACCTGATCCCTGGGGGGGGGGTTAACACCACCCACCCCAGGGATCACCCTACTTCCAACAAGTTCCCAGGATCCTACCTTCCAGTTCAGCTCCAGGTGGCGGCGGCGGTCCGGAGGCCTCAGCACCAGCTGTGGCTTCCCGCTTCAGACGCTAGTAGGCCTTCCGGGGAAACCCGGAAGTTCCCCGGAAGGCCTACAGCGTCTGAAGCCGGCAGCCACAGCCGGAGCTGAGGCCGCTGGACCGCCGCCGCCACCCGGAGCTGAACTGGAAGGTAGGATCGTGGAAACTTGTTGGAAGTAGGGTGATCCCTGGGGTGGGGGGGTGTTAACCCCCCCCAGGGATCAGGTGTAATACTTACCGGCTGCTGCTGGGACGGCCGCTGGTGCTGGGGGGCTCTGGGTTGCCGGCGGAGAGTCACTTAGGGGATTCTTTTTTTAAAAATCCAGGCTGAGCAGGGTGGGTGGGGGGTGTCCCCCCTTCCACCCGCGCAGCCTGGGAGGGGGAGGGGAGATGAATTTTTTTATTCCATTGATTTCAATGGGGACAGTGCCCCATTGAAATCAATGGAATAAATCCGGTACCAGTATACCGGATTTAATCCGGGAATCCATTTTTTTGGAAACCGGAATCCGGTAAATCCAGTAGCCGGTAATTTCCCTGGGGTCCCACCTCTACTATTTACTATATACAGAAACTATGACCATGTGCCTTAAGATACAGGTAGATAATGTGATGCAGACTTTGCCATAATATTGACATAGGCTGTAAACAACCACCATCTGGAAGAGCTGGGAAAGGGTTAATCTAGCCTGGAAGAAGCTGGTCAGAATGTTGGCTGGGAGGTCAACTGCTAGCTAAGAGAAAACAACTGAGGCTTAGCTCCAGCAGGTACAGCTGAACCATTTGTAATAGAAGAAATGATGAAATATCAAAGTTACCAAAATGAAATATCCCAAGAAATGCACATGCAAATATTGCATCATTAATGAAGATTATTCAGATAACCATATCTATGAATATCTTAACCATCTTTACAAACACAACATATATGTTTCAGCCCTAATCCTAAATATTCCTGAGGCTACTGAGACCCCAGGAGGAAACCGGTACCTACTCTTAATGACCTACCCAATAGGACAGTAGTGATAAACATTCGAAGTCTGGTGTGTTCCTGAAAGAGAAAACTGAGGCATCAGCCTAAATATGTCATCAATGAGCTTCCTATAGGTATATTTATTCACAAAAACACTACAAAGAAAATAAGCTCTACTTGCTACAAAACTCACATTCCCTTGAGTCAAACCCCAACAAGAAAAGGATAGATATTAGTCTGTATACTATGCAGCCAGCCAATACAAATAAACTTGTGTTCAACTCATCTGTCAATCATTGCAAAACTCAGGAAGCATAATTAAACTAGGCAACCCTACCTCTGCCAGCTGAAAGCTATCTACAATTAGGCTAGTAAGTAAATTAGGAGAGGAAAGGTTGAATGGATAGAGTGGAAGGTTTCCCAAGTTATGTAACTGTTGGCAGTTTTGTAAGGCTGCAGTGGAGAATATGGCATAGCCAATTAATGCCAAAATCAATGTGGAAAGTTACCTAGTTACACCTTTTAGTCACTTCTAACTTGGGTTAGGTTTGAACAGAATTTAGAGATGATGAAATGTCCAAATTAAACAAAAACAGTTGGATCTGAAAGATTCTGAAGAAAATAACTCAGGCTCTTTTGTAGTTACGTGGCAGAATTTTTAACTTCATCATACATTTTTCAGGGATGTGTGAACGCGGTTCAGAAGTTCGGAATTTGACCGAACTCAAATAGTTCGATCGACCGAACTGAACTTTTGAACCGAACTCGATTTTCGAACTGAACCGAACCAAACCGAATTTCCGAACTTGGTTGTGTTTGCACATCCCTAACATTTTTGGTATATAGCTGGGGGCAGAGGAAGTGTAACTCTGCAGTCGAAACAATACTTAGAGCAATGCTGCAAGAGAATGGTTTCCATAAAATGTTGACGTGAAATTTCTTCAGTGCCACAATCTCTTGACATTCTGGTCAATAGCATTCAGCTAGAAGAGCCCAAGGGCCCACTGCAAATTCCAGATGGTGACTGCTTCTGTCAACTAGGTGGCAAAAATAAATTCTGTGTTCTTAATCTTATTTGATTGTGTGTTCCCAGAATCTCCAACCTAATATACATTTCAAGAGAAATGAGTGAGGTCCAAAAGCTTGCAAACCTTCACCAACTGTAGTTGGTCCAATAAAATATATCACTTTACTACTTTGCCTCTATTGCCTATATTTGTGACCAACACAACAAACCCAGCTTTCCTCAGAAATCACATATTTATTTATTTATTTATTTTATTTTTTATTTTCCAAATTTATACCCTGCCCCTCCTGACAACAGCTCAAGATGGCTTCCAACAGTAAGAAAATATACATGTAAAAATATATAAAACTATTTAAAATACTTCAAAATACAGTTCAATATTAAAACAGGGTCCGGGAAACAATTAAACATAAACAATAAATAGGGTAGGGGAGATAAACAACCCTCCCCCCCCCCTCCCCAAAGGCCTCTAAGATAGCATGAAGTTATGTGCTAGTTAGGGGTAACTAAATTGTTTAAACCATTTGCCTGAGTATCTTCCTATCTCATTCTTGCATACACAGCTGAGCTCCCCTCTTCCAAACACCTTCACCCAAGCTTTCACATGGGAACTGTAGCAAGGCTCTGCTAGAGCTGTGACACCTTACTGTAATTTGACAGATTGTGGAGCCTTTACTTCATCTGTCAGACCAACCTCGGGCTGCCAGGGAAGCTTCTATGAATTTTTATGCATCACTCGTCTATTGTGAGATGAACTGACATAGTCACATTACTGGCATAGTCATAGGATTCTAATTCCATTTGCACCCTCTGTCCCAGCCCGAATATCTACCTTGTCCACATCAAAGCTTCCGTCGGCATCACTACTGCAAAATGAGGGAAAGTAAAATGTGTTGGTTTTTTATCATTATTTTTGTGTCCTATTTCTGGCCTCTGAAGACAGGTGTGAAGGGCCTTTGCTTCCTTATACAAAAAAACAAACAAACAAAGAAGGAAATATCTAATTGGAAGAGAAATGTCTTCATGTTGAAGATTTTGTCTCAATTACAGCAGCAAGGCCGAGGGACTGTCACACATGAGGCTCGAATTTGAGCAGAATGGCAACAGGATCAGGACTAGGCAAGTGTCAGTATCTGGACCAAGCAGATCAGAATGAACATGTCCAAGTCAGATCCAAGTAAAGCTTTTGAAGTCCAAGTCAAGGAATCAAAATCAAGCGAAGCCAAGTTGTCAAGATGAAGGGCAGTTCAAAGGGCAATAGGGCTGATCCCAATGCACGTGTTTTTTGCGCAACACTATGTGCCAGCAATGGCAGTGCATGCAGTTTCAACCCTGGGGCTTGGGATTGGCCCACAGGACAATGCCAGAGCTACAGTTCAATGTAGGCAAACTGGAGCAAGGCTGAGTGCACGAGCTGGAAGCAAGGGAGCAGGGGAAACTGTGTGGGCAGGCAGGCAGGCAGGCTGAGGACAAAGCTGGCAGGAATCTCTAGGGTCAGGAAGGCAGCAAGGCTAAGCAGCATACAGACAATAGGCCTAGGTGTTGCTCTGCCCAACTTCCTTTTCCTGTCAGGTGGTTTTGTGTGAGCATCAGCCAATTAGAGCCTGGTGGGCAGAGGAGATGGGAACAGAGTGATGAATCAGGACCTAAGAGCCAAGACGTAATCATGGTGGCGTTGTGGAGACAATTTCCTTCTTGGGGTATCCAAGCGTGCTGGTTATAATCCTAGGCCCTTGCAGGGGCAAACTAGTTCAACTCAAGGGGTTACAGTCAAACAAACAAAACAGTACTTATATAAAACTGTTTTTTCCAAAAGACAGATATTTCCCAGAGTTCCCTGAATAGGACAGAATATCAATACGTCTGTACCCCATCTTTTCTGTTTTGTTTTGAAAATATTTTCATTAAGATAATTTAGCATGTAAGAGAGATCTGAAACAGGATTCTAATTTTCCTGATAGGCTCATGGTTTTTTTTTTTTGGAGGGTGTGTTTGTTAAAATAATGAATTTGTAACTCCTCAGAAAATTAACTTTGCACTGAAGCAGCAACTGTTATAAATTTAGGGAGGAAATGCTCAATTCTCCATGTGGAACAAAGTGATTAAATTCTCATTTGTTTTAAGCGTAAAACTCAACTCAGCTTTGAGCTATGAAATCACAAATGTGCTGCTTTCATACGGATGCATCCTAGTAGAACAGTAAGATGATGGATAAACCTCATCTTTCCACCCCAACATCTACATCACTAATGGTAAATTCTCCTTCCGTCTTTGGTGAATCAAACTATAATTTCACTGAGAACAATTCAATTTCCTGAGCAGATACAGGATCGGGCAAGAGTGTGAACTAGGTTTCAAAATAAATTACCAACTGTTAACTGAAATAAAAATATTGCAGCCATACAGACCCAAATAAAATGAAGCAACTGATTTCTGGGAGATGAGCGAACCGAATCAAACATAAGAACAAGTTTGGAGTGAACTAATCTCTTTATTTGTTCATAGAGTCATTACTCATGTAGGTGCTTCAAATCTTTTCAAGAAACTCCTATTATATTATGAAATAGTATTTTTCAAATATCTAAAAGGTTGCCGCAAAAAATGAAGTTGTTTTCCACTGCTGAAGGAGATAGGACAAGAAGGAATGGACTTAAATTGTAACAAGGTAGGTTTTGACTATACACTGGAAAACCATCCTAACTGTAGGCAGTGGAATGGGTTGCTTAGTGACACTGTGAAATTATCTTTTATTGGATGTTTTCAAAAAGCCATCTGTCAGAGATGGGTGGGAAGGGGAACCTTTTCTCATGGGGGGGGGTCACTTTTAAAATTAGTAAAAGCTTTGTGGACTGGATAAGTACTGTGGGATGGAAATTCAGGATGGGAGGAGAAGAGAGGGAGGGGTGGAGATCAAGAGTCCTATCCTGAAATGTCCTATCCTTGATTCCCAGCTCCGCCTGGATGTACGGGTGGGGGCTGTGGTGAGGAATGAGTTTCGCCAATTACATCTGGTGCGACGGTTTCGACCGTACATCTCAGACTCCGACCTGGCCACCATCATCCATGCTTTCATTACCTCAAGAATTGACTATTGTAATGTGCTCTACATGGGACTATTCATGGTGACAGTTTGGAGACAGCAGCTAGTGCAGAATGCGGTGGCCCGTGTCCTTATGGGGATGGGTCACAGGGAGCACATTACACCAGTGCTCCATTCTGAGCACTGGCTGCCTATAGTCTTCCTGGCCCGATTCAAGGTGTTGGTGCTTACCTTTAAAGACCTACTGTCTCACTGCCTCACCCCCCTGGCTCTGGATCAGCTCCTGCGGTCAACCGAGTGCGTCTTTCTTGAAGTCCCCGGGGTCCTTCTTGAAGTTCCCAGTGGTCACACCAAGGCTGTGGAACTCCCTCCCAGAGGAGGCACGATTGGCCCCCGATCTTCCCTCTTTTAGATGATCTTGTAAGACCTGGCTGTTCTATCAGGCTATCGGCAAGTGAGATGGGTTGGGTGGGATGGTTTTGAGATCTAGGGTGGGTGGGTTTTTGTTTTATGTTTACATTTTTTATGGCTTCCCCCTTAAAGTGGTTTTATATTTGTATTTTATGCTTTAGATTTTTGTCTTAAATTGTAAGCTGCCACAAACTGCTTTGCAGAAGGGACGGGGTATAAAATTTTATAGTAAATAAATAAATGCCTTCATCTCTTCTTTCCTCCTCCTGAATGCACTCCTTCAGTGACTGTGAGTAGGAGCTGGATCTCTATGCCAGATCCAGGAAATAGGAAAGGGACCAAATTCTATGGTTTTCTCTGGAGGATGTCCAAACAGTGGGGGTACAGAGGGATCAAACTTTTTGGCACTTCTAAAGAATGGTAGTAATCAAAGTATTAGAAGAGCAAACTTTCTTCTCATGGTGCTTCAGAGTTACTATTGCCAAATCAAAGGCTTTTTAGTTTAGTTTAGTTCCGGCTAACAAGCCAAAAAAATATGATATGAATCAGAGGCAGAAATTATGAACTTTGAGATATGTATTTGGAGGTATAGGGAGGAATCAATCAGAACTGTTTTGGATTTCAACAAAAGAGACTGGGTTACATTCAGTTTGAGTTCAAGTCTGATGCACCAGCTAAATTCGCTTGCCCATCCTTGTCAAATATTTCATCTGAAATTTCAGCTTTGCTTTACAGATGTGCTGAAGCCCTGAAAAGGATGCTTATATATGCCTGTCTGAAAGTCTGCAATTTATAGCCAGATAAATGGGTCAGCAGCTGCATTTGTATGGAAATATACAGACTCCTTTATATTCCTTGTCTGTCATACAAAACAGTGATACCCAATTATTTGAGGCATCAACTACCTATCCTGTTTGGCATATTCATACTTTGGATATACCAGAAATATAATTTGTGAGCCTCTAAAGGAAATATCGTTTTGCATAATAATTTGTTCTTTTGGACACATCATACATCCAACCCTTCAGTACTGAGACTGGCACCAAAATACTTCTGCGCTAATATCCTAAAACCTCTTGAAAAAAATATAAGTGTAGCATTTTTGCTGCAATTTCTCCCTCTGGAATAAATGGTGGCATTAGAAAACTGCAGTCTGGTAAGATATAAAGTAGAAGTTAAAATGGTTTAGAAGGCCGTGAAAACCATTTTATAGTCAATAATATTAACCCTAATACATGGCATTAGGGCTTATTGTTTCACTGCACGCTGATTTAACTACTTTATAAGAATAATAATTTTGCCTGTACCATTTTGTTATAAAATAACACACACAGGTAATTGAGTTTCTGTTTGGTAGACCAACAAATGTGGCACTGATTTTTTTAAAAAAATATTTAATTTAAGCTTCCAAAGCATCAAAATCTTTTGGAGTTTTGCCCATGATTATTTTACTTATGTTAAACAATATAGTTTGTATTAATATTTCACACTTGGTGTTTTTCCAAACAGGGAAGAAAATAGCTTGCTTTTTGGTGCCACGTTTACTCTCCCCCTCCTCCCTCCTGCAGTTCTGCTGCTAGCAGGTAGTTTCCCTCTGGTGTCCTTGTGAAACAATTATCTTGCAAGTAAAACATTTCTGAAAAAAAATAAATCCAAACTTCGGAATGACATTGTCAAAGCACCCAGCAGCTCAAACCCTGCTGTCTGCAGACTGATCACATCTAGTTGGAAGATTTTAAAAGTTAGGAATAAATTGTGTGTGTTGTACGCCAAACCTGCCAAGGGTCTTGCAATACAAAGGAGCTACTATTACAACGTATTTCCAAACAGCTCCTTAGTTCTGCCAATACACTGTTAACAGCTGTAGAGTATGATATTAAGTCTGAGATGTAAACGTACAAACATTCCATCATTAAACTGCTCCCCCCCTATGCTAGCTTCTGCTTCAAGCTGGTTATTCAGCAGCTAGCACTTAAATCATGTCAATTAATGCAAACAAAACTGGAAGGATTTACGTGTTGGAGGATAGGGTCACTGACTGTATGCCAAGGGAATATTTTGTCAAGGGAATACAAACAATTCTTATTTTATCATGGTCTATATGTAACAAAATATATTGACAACTGTCTAGCTGAGCCATAATAAATCCCTCACTTTAGTGCCTGCCACATTCCTGAGCTATAAGTTGGAGATGCAATCCTTTGGGGCATGGGGCGAGACACGCATACAGAGGGAGTTGTCTTGATGACACTCACGGAAAAAAAGAAACCAATTAGTGACCTTTTTTCTCTATTTAATTTCTGTGTTAAGAATAGATTTCTTTAAGAGTTTCTGTTTAAAATCACTAGCAGTAAAAATCGAAGGTGCAGTCATAGTGAGGAGAAGGTCTAAACCAGAAACATACAAATATTTCCATGCTGCTCCTATTCCCTAAATCTCTGTCCCATCTGTCAGCTTCATTTGCCTTCTCAACAATGCATAGGACAACAGTGTATAGGGAAATGGCAACACAACAGACCCAAGGTACCTGTGTTAGCAGCAAATACTACAGAAGCAGAGCCCCCAAATAGATGTTTTCCAATTGTTACACATCTCTAGTTCGCTCTCCACCCTCTCACTAGAAAATAAATCTTCCTTTTACCAGTCCACTTCTCACTAGGGTTATCATACCTCTTCAACAAATTAAAAAGTCATGGGATAGGAGGTAGTGTCTTACTATGGATCAGTAACTGGTTAAAGGATAGGAAGCGAAGAGTAGGATTAAATGGTCAGTTTTCACAATGGCGAGATGTAAAAACTGGTGTGCCTTAGGGATCTGTACCGGGCCAGGTGCTGTTTAATGTATTCATTAATGATCTGGAAAAGGGCGTTAAGAGTGAAGTGATCAAATTTGCAGATGACACCAAGTTATTCAAGGTAGTTAAAACATGAGCATTTTGAAGAACTGCAACAGGATCTTACAAGACTGGGTGCCTGGGCATCTAAATGGCAGATGAGATTTAATGTGGACAAGTGCAAAGTGATGCACATAGGGAAAAATAACCAAAACTATGCATACACAATGCTGGGTACTAAGCTAGGAGTTACCACTCAGGAAAAGGATCTGGGAGTGATTGTGGACAATACACTGAAATCCATAGCCTAGTGTGCAGCAGCAGTCAAAAAAGCAAACAGAATATTAGGAGTTATTCGCAAAAGATAGAGAATAAAACTAAGGATGTCATAATGCCTCTATACAAATCAATGGTAAGACCGCACCTGGAATATTGTGTGCAGTTCTGGTTGCCCCATCTCAAAAAAGACATAGCTGAACTAGAAAAGGTACAGAGAATGGCAATGAGAATGATAAAGGGTATGAAACGGCTTCCGTACAAAGAGAAGCTTGATAAGCTGGGTCTCTTCAGCTTAGAGAAGACTGAGAGGGGACATGATAGAGGGTTATAACATCTTGAGTCGTGTGGAACAAGTAGATAGGGAACGGTTATTTACCCTTTCAAATAGTACTAGAACTAGGGAGCACTCCATGAATCTAGCTGCCGGAAGATTTAAAACAAATAAAAGGAAGTACTTTTTCACTTAATGCATAATTAACTTATGGCATTTGTTACCAGAGGACGCTGTCAAGGCCAGTAGTATAGCTGGATTTAAAAAAGGAGTGGATAAGTTCTAGGAGAGTAGATCCATTAATGGCTATTAACCAAGTAGCTTCCGGGATGAACCCCTTACTGTCGGGAGCTTGGAGTGAACAATGGGGAATGGATTGCCCATTTTGACTGTTGGTTCTTCTCCCATGCGATCGAGATTGGTCACTGTCAGAGGACAGGATGCTGGGCTTGATGGACAATTGGTCTGACTCAGTATGACACTTTTTATGTTCTTCCTCCCCTTTCAAAGAGGACACTAATATAAAATACATGGTGCAGGGCTGCATTAATTCCAGTGCAGCCCTGCAACATGTATTTTTCATAAGGTTCCTCTTTTAAAGGGGAGGTATGGTAACCTGCTTCTCCTGGAAAGGAAACAAGCAAGCAAACATTCAAAACCTACACAGAAAATGCCCAGTGCCAAATCCAGGGAAGTTGGAGCTGTGGTTAACCTTTCATAACATAGGTATGTTTGACAGACACACACTGACTCATCCATTAGTAAAAGGAATGTTATACTGTAACTAATTTCTGTTCAGGGTTCCTAAATTTCAGACCCTGAGGGCCCATATATTATGCATATTCTATTTGTAGTGATAGAGCTCGAGCTGAGACCTGAGGAACTCATGAAAACCAGGCCCAGGCCTGGGAGAGCTGGAATGTTACAAGTTCAATCAATCAATCAATTTATTAGGCATAACCAGGTGGGACGGCAGGAGACGAGGTTGCCGACGACTGGAACGCCGGTATCATCTCTGCCTGCATCTTGAACTGGGAGCTGGAGCGGAGGACGGGACAGTTGGCACCAGGTTTGGGTGGGTGAACAGCCTGTGGGGGCTGCAGTTTTGCCAGGCCCGGAGGTGTTTGAAACTGACTGGGAGCTCGCCCCACCCCCTCACCTGATTGGCTGGAAGCAGCACGCAAGCCTCCCCTCACCCCTTATTGTTTCCTTGGATGCCTGCGGCTGCGTGGGACGGCAGGAGACGAGGTTGCCGATGACTGGAATGCCGGTGTCATCTCTGTCTGCATCTTAAACTGGGAGCCGGAGTGGAGGACAGGACGGTTGGCACCAGGTTTGGGCGGGTGAACAGCCTGTGGGGGCTGTGATTTTGCCAGGCCCTGAGGTGTTTGAAACTGACTGGGAGCTCACCCCGCCCCCCTCACTTGATTGGCTGGAAGCAGCATGCAAGCCTTCCCTCACCCCTTATTGCTTCCTTGGATGCTTGCGGCTGTGCCGAAGGCATGCGCTGGGGCTGCGTGCCTAAGGGCTACATGTGCAAGGGCGTGCCCTTGGGCACGCGACCTTAGGCGCTGGCCATGGCTGGCTGCTGACTCTTGCAGTCTTGCTCTAAAGTCCCCCAAGAATGGAAAAAAAGTGGCACAGATCTGAAGAGCCTCTTGATCCATTGGACAGCCCAGCCCAGAAGTGTCTTAAGCTGTTGGCTTCTTGGGAACAGTTACTGAAGCTGGGTCCGATACCTCAGGGTCCAGTGGATTTGAGTCAAAGTGGGACTACCATAGGATCTACTGACTGTGGTAAACGGGAGGCAGTCCCCCCTTGTGTAAAGATAGGGACTACAGATATTAAGGAGAATAATACAGATTTTGTTACTGACTCTGTATCCCTTGAAGACTCTCTTAGAATGCAATGTCACCTGATTTCCACAACAGTTGCCCTGCTGTTCGACAGCATTACCGATATGGGTAGCTCTCTCCTCTCTATTAGGTCCCAACTACAGCAATTATTAGCAAAATTAAATCAGCTGTTGCAGGGTACCGATAAAGGGAAACCACTGAGTCCCCTAGTAGTGAATGAAGAAGAGGGGTCCCCTGCTCAAATAAAAAAAAGGTCATTCTCTCAATTCAGGAAACGCCCTAGCAAGTCCTGGAGCCTGAAAGATTTTCCCTCTATCTGCAAGGTGGATGAGAATGCTATATGGCTGGAGGTTAGGGCACTATCCAAAAGGCTCCTCCCTTGTTGGGACAGTGAAAAAGACGTGTCCAGGAATCTGGCACGTTTGTTCGGATTTAAAAATTCTAGGATTGACATTGTAAGAATCCAGCACCTCCATCAAAGAAGGAGTAGGTCATGTTTAAGAATCTTTTTCCATACACCCCACTTGGTCAAGAAATTATTTCTGGCTAGGAAATATCTTATATCTAAGGGGGTTTCTATAGACAGGGTATTTTCTAAGGATGGTTGGACAGAAATTACCCCTGGTGAGAAGCCATCTCCGTCTGTGTTTTTGTCTTCCCCTAATCTTATTAATTTGAGATCCAATCCTATAAGAACAAAGGGTCCTTCTGTTCACCCCAGTAGGGAGAAATCTTTGCCAGAAGCAATGGAGGTTTCTGCAAGTTGTGCCCCAGCCCAAATTTCAGATGATGCTGTGATTAACAACGAGATGGTCAAGGAAGCTATTTTGCTTTCAGGGTTTGATCAGGAGTCTCGTCAGGGGGAAATGGTGAACAGGGATTTTAACTCTTTCCCTAATGTGGTTAAGACTTTTTTGGAAGACCACAAAGATTGGGTAGGGACCCTCCCTCCCCTGGCTGCTTTTGATACCCTACCTGTAATGAATCAGGATATTTATATCCAGAAATTAGACCTGATCAGGAGCAAATTGCCGCGTGCTTCACTTGATTATGCACCCCCCAGTTTAGACTTAGGGAAGACCCCTCCTGTACATAATACAGATGCATGAACAGCAATGCGCTTCTTCGCGACCCAGGAATTGGGGACGGTCTCCCCTTCTGTGGGGCTGTCCCAGGTTATTTCTGCTTGAATGGAACCAAAGTCAAATGATTCCCTGCTTGCCACCCAATCGGTAAGACAACTGGAACCGACCTTATCTGCGCCTGGTTCCCAGTTTGCTAGCGTTATTGAATCCGGACTGGCAGTCGAGTCAGACCGCACAGAGCCTTGTGTACTCCTAGATTGACCGAGAGCCACTGAGGAAGTCAGCAAAGTATGTTTGCAGGATAGTGACCAGAAAAACCTTATACAGTCTCCCTACCTTTAATTTTTTTTGATTGCCTGGATGGTTCGCCATGCTCACAGATTGTCCCTCTGCATTCAGAGGGATTTTTACCTGTCTTATCACCTAGGTAACCAAGCAACAGAAATCAGACTTCGTTGAGGTTTTTGTCATGGAATATTTCCGGGTGTAAGCATAAGAGCTGGGACCCCGTCTGGGTAGCATTTTTGGCATCGTATGATGTGGTATTTTTCCAGGAAACATGGCTTCAGGAAAACGATCAATTTAGTATCCAAGGTTTCCGGGTGTATTCTTCCCCAGGTGTCAAATCTAAAATCAAAGGTCGTGTCTCTGGTGGTCTAGTTATAATGATTGCTGATAAGTTTTCCGAACCTCTGAAACTATTTCCACACTTGCGACCAGAATTCCAGGAAGGGTTATGGAAATCCCCTTCTGGGACTTTATTGCTGTTTTTCAACCTGTACATTCCTCCCTCCTCTTCAGTATATTATAGACCAGATGTTTGGAAGGCTCTGGATGACAGGCTGGAGTAGCTACTTGCACAATTTCCTTTAGCCCCGGGTCTTGTAGAGGGTGACTGGAATGCTAGGATCCCCCCCCCCCCCAAGATTCAGATTCAATATTGGGCCCTGGAGGGCCAGTATGGTTTCTGAATAGAAACTCTAGAAATCAGCAAAGGAATGACTTGGGGGCCTGCTTGCTTGAACTGCTCATGACCAATGGGTCAAGGATATTGAATGGGCAAGGTTCAGGAGACCCATTTGGGGAATTTACTTTTGTCAATGCTAATGGTCAGAGTGTAATTGATTAAATCACAGTGCAGGCATCCCAATGGACAAGGTTTGTAAATTTCACATTGATTCCACGCCCAGAGAGTGATCACTTGGCCTTAGCGGTGGAGGTAACCCACTGCTTAAATTTCAAAAAATCCCGGATTGTAAAAACAAATCCGTGTACTTGCTGGGCCCGGGTCAGGTGGAGTGATCCACTTTTGCCCTGGGTCTTTGCTTCTCTTTGGAGTCCCAAGCAGCACCATTCTAGGGAGATCATCTTGTCAGCTTGCAATGCAAGTGTGGATATCGAGTTGCTTGATGAACATTATCTCTTGATAGTCTCACACCTTGCCCATAAAATTCTTTCTCGCAAGTCAAGCCCTATTTGGTGGCAAACCCCTAGATGGTATGACCAGGAATGCAGGCGGGTCAAACGTCTATTGGTGTATGCTAGGTGTGGTTGGACAAGAGAACGCTCTGAGCCATTCAAATTGCAATTTTTGGCAGTAAGAGGCTATTACAAGGCCTTAATCAAGGAGAAGAAGTACAGGCATTCCCAGCTGACTTGGGCTATGCTCCAACTGGCAGCTTCTTTGAGAGATTCCAGGACATTCTGGGCTATTCTCAATGCTGATGTTTTCACAGGTACCAGCGGTGGTACAGCCCCGATCGATGCAGAGGTATGGAAATCTTTTTTCAAGCACTTTTTGGACTGGGAATGGAGGGTGATGAAGATCCGCCTCCACATTTCATTAACCCCATGCATCGATCAAGTAGTTCGGTTTTCAATCCACAGGTAACGTCTGCCCAAGTGGCTGAGGCAATAAAGTCCTTAAAGCGCAACAAGTCACCTGGCATCGACTTTGTTGTAGCTGAAGTTCTGCAGGCTTGTCCAGACTGGTGGTCCCCCCTGTTAGCCTCTTACTTTACATCTATCAACTCTACGATAAGAATACCCCAAGAATGGGGCATATCTATCATTGTCCCCAATTTCAAAAAGGGGGATCCTAGGGATCCAAGCTGCTACCGCCCTATTATCCTCCTTCCAGTTATAGGCAAACTTTACACCAAGCTATTGCTTGACTACCTCGAGACTTGGGCCTACGGGCAGAATTTAATTCCTCAGGAACAGAACACTTTTCAGAAGAACTTTTCTACTACTGACAACTGTTTTATACTCACACATGTAATCACCAAATATGTGAGAATAAGGGCAGAAATGCTCTTTCTGGCTTTCGTCGACTTCCGAAAGGCCTTTGATTCGGTCCCGAGAGTGAAGCTTTGGAAGAAGCTTCACCATCTGGGAATTGATCACCATCTACTATCCCTGCTTATTTGTGTACATGCAGAGAATTATGCGAGAGTCAGGCTAAGGGCTGACGGCTCCCTGTCAGCCCCCTTTCAGATTCAGAAGGGGGTTAGACAGGGATGCGTTCTGGCCCCCCTACTCTTCAATTTATATTTGACCGGTCTTCCAGGCAGACTGGTATCGAGTGTTTGTCATCCCCCAAAGATTAAAGACAGGCGTCTCCTGGTATTGATGTATGCAGATGGCGTCGTTCTCATGTCACAGATGCAAAAGGGACTGCATAATCTTTTGGAAACTCTGATAGATTACTGTGCAGAGAACGAATTGGACGTCAATCTTCAGAAATCTCAAATTATGGTCATGGGGAAAAAAAGGACCCTGAAGCGTAGCTGGGTCATCAGAGGGATGGAGTTCCATCAAGTTACCTCCTATGTCTACTTAGAGATTGCTTTCTCGGATAACGGTTTCTGGGAAAGGCATAGGAAGTTAATCGCTCTAAAGGGCAGCATATAGGGGGATCTTAAGGTTGGCTTCTTGCTCTACCGGAATAAATATATCTTGCATTCTGGATGTATTCCGAGCCAAGTTTCAGTCCATACTTACATTCGGGTCAGAGGTTACTCTCTCTATGGATGCTCGGGCTCTTGAGACAGTCCAGAATGTATTTTTGAGGAAGCTACTGAAAGTATCTCAGAGCGTTCCTGCTCCAGTGATAAGAGTGAAAACAGGTATTCTGGCTATTGATTGCCTTAAGAAGTGACTGGCTTTAGGATACTGGCTCAAGCTAATCAACCTGGCTGAGTCTTCCTTACCAGTGCTCTGTTTGGAGGAAGAGTTAGACCATTTAGGAGTGCCATCCTATCCCTGGATTTCCCAAATTATGTTTTATTTGTCCAATGCAGGCCTCTCAGTTTTCTGCTTTTGGGGGAAAGATCTCCCCCTGCAAAAGAGCTTGGTGAAACTCAGGTTAACCGATATTTCTAGGCAGGAAGACTTGGCCACTTTGGCTTCCTGGAAGGTGGCTCCTCAGTTCTGCTACTTTAAGCAACTGCATAGGGCTGAGTTATACCTTGATATTCTAAGTGATCGCACACCGTGAAGAGCTTATACATGCCTCTGTTTCCAGCTTCTTCCCTCTGCTGTTGTGAAGTGCCGATATAATAATACTCCTTACGACCAGCGACTCTGCCCTTGTAAGAGTTCTGCAGTGGAGGACTTGGAGCATTTTCTTTTTTATTGCCCTCTATATGAGTCTCTTAGGCAGACATGGGTAGCTCCCTTATGGGACGATAGGGGTTTTTCATCTAATAATAAATTAATCGAGCTGTTGGCATCTCAGGATGATAAAGTCATACTGGCCGTGGCTTCTTTTTCCCTATTGGCTATAAGAATTCGAGATACAGTGACCTGAATTGTTTCTTGCTCCTGTTGATTACTACTCCAATTTGTGATGCTGAGTTTCCTTTTGCTCTCCCTCTCGGCTCCTTTGTTTTTATGATTTTATGTACTTAAGTATGTATGAACGTTCGTTTGGGTCTTTGTATTGTTATTTGTTATTTGTTTTTATTGTTTTTGACCATGGCGAAAGCTAGTGTCTAATAAATTATTATTATTATAGGTGTAACCAAAGGTCATAGCGAAACAGAACATAATACAAAGTTACAAGTTAGAACAGCTTTGAGTGAGCAGCAATGAGCAGCCGGGTGAGATGGTTTATATCTGGTCTAAGAATGTGTAGGCAGCTGAATGTGATAGATTTAGGGGGCTCTGTGCATAACCTTGGAGAGGAAGCAAGCTGGTTTCATCTTCTAGCCTTAAAACAACAATGTAACATTCTCAGTAGTGTTTAGTACTCAGAGACTATTGTTTCCTTTCTCTTTTGTATTTTTGTCAACTCTGGAATATTTACCATAACAATGTGTGTGTCATCCAAGGATGTTTTATTTATTTATTTATTTATTTAAAGACTTCTACCCCGCTCCCTCCAGCCTTACGGCAGCTCGGGGTGGCTATTGCATGTGATGTGCATGTAACAATTCCTTCATGTACTTTTTCATATATTAATTAATTTGTTTATTTATTTTTATCAATTTATACCCTGCCCCTCCTGTAACAGCAGCTCAGGGCAGCTAATAATTTTAAAAGAGCAAAAAATACAATAATATAAATATAAAATGATCACAATGATATAAAACAACATAGGAGAGGTCATGAAAAGAATGTACAAAAACCCTACCACCCTAACCCACAAACCCCCACCCTTCACCCATCTCCCTCACCAAAATCCTGCCACCAAGAATGCCCTCTCAATCGTCGCCTCTCAAGATACCAAGGGGACTTCAAGATGGGTGCTTCTGGCTGACTGCAGGGGTCGATCCAGAGACCGGGAGGTGAGGCAGTCCCACAGGTAGGAAGGGCCTAGACCATATAGAGCTTTATAGGTGAGCACCAACACCTTGGATCGGGCCCAGAAGACTATAGGTAGCCAGTGCAGAGAACGGAGCACAGGTGTAATGTGCTAACGGTGGCCCGTCCCCATAAGGGGGCGGGCCACCACATTGTGCACCAGCTGCAGTCTCCAAACTAGGGCTGAAATGCCATACCGCCATGGAGGCATTTACCATTGGAAAGTGCTCTTACGCACCAAGCAGCATGGTTTGGAAGGGAGCCTTGCACTCCCGCCTTTCCGCAGTTGGTGCTGCGGTATTTTTGTCACTGTAGATTTTGCACGGAAGTGGCAGGTTTGCCACAGTTTCCTCTTTCCCTTAAACATGGCAGCTTTTTTAGTCTCACAGCATTGCAGCCAGGGGCGTAGCCACTGTGGCACAGGGGAAGTTGCTGCATTGTAAGCAAAGTTCTTCTTTGAGGGGCTCCTTCCATTCTCACTTGTGTGTCCTTCTCTTATCAACATATATCAAGCTCACTATCATAAAAAAAAAAGTGACATTCACACGCCCCCACCTTATATAAGGTACCAAAACCCAACACAGTTCCTTCCAACCCTAAGCAATTAGGAAGAAAATTCCATGCGGGGTCGGAAGGGTGGGTGCATGTGAGAATGTTGAACCCAACGCGAAGAACCTTGTTTACAAGGCAGCAACCTTCTGTTCTCCTTCGAGTGGCTCCTCTCATTCTCACAAATGGGATTGTACCAAGCCTAGAAAGAGGCGGTGGGGGAATTTTCTAACAAAATAACACTCCATGCAGGTTGGATCTACAGCCTGGGAGGGGGGAAGCAGGCAGGGGGCAGCCTGCTCTGGGGGGGTTGATGCAGCTGGGGGAGGGTTGGTTGTTCAGTGCTGTCTCTGTTAGAAGGATGGACAGATCCTCCCTGTTCCCTTTGTGATCACCCTATAGAGAGAAATGGGGGTGCAGAGCAGCTACAATAAGGCAGAGAGCCATCCCTGAAAAGGGGAAGAATTTGTCCTTGGCACCCTAACGCACCAGAGAATTCACAGAAGAGCAGGGACTCCCCCCCCCCAATATCCCCTGGATCAGCATCAGGAGCCAGGCGCACAAGTCTCTGTCCTGCTTAGAGTGCAGGGATCCCCGGCCCTAGCAGCAGCAGTGAGCGAGCGCCTGAGTGAAGTTCCAGGTTGTACCCATAGTGGTTTTCATTGCAATAGGTCTTGGAATTACACCCTCCACCGCCTGCGACATGTGGGGCTGCATGGTACTCCGGAAACTTCAACATTCTTGAAACTTTTTAGCAAACCTGTACCACTTCAAATTCCATGTATCCCTCAAGAATAATGGGGTCTGTTGTGTCACACTGGTTTATGTCCCCCCAGTTGTAATTTTCTTTCCTTTTTCTTTTTCTTTTTTTAAATTTTAAGTGAATACTAGATTACTGGAGTACAACAGACCCGAAAATGAAGGCACTATACACTCAGGTTGTGGGGTCATATTCTGCCCAAACACAATGTAGAATTTTGACTGTTTTCATAATATCCCATTTTGTGTATGTACAGAAAATTTTCACTACAAGTTCATGGGGGGGAAGGGGCGGCTGAATGACACCGCTAGTGGAAAACTCCAGTTGCCAACTTACAACTTTACTTTGCCTTGAGATTCTTTATATAGCAGTTAACCCTTTCATAGTGTGAAGCTTCAATGATAAAATAACCTGTTAGGTTGAAGGGGTCATTTCCACCCCTCCTTTAGTTACTATGGCAATCGACTATTGAAATGCAGACAAGCTCCTAATAGCTCCTGATAGCTCAGACTCTTGAAATGCAGACAAGCTGACTGCCTGGTGAGTTATCAGCCACTTTATCTCTGTTTTCTTATGAATGTTGAGGTCACTGGGATGATAAGATTTGTTATCATGTTATCTCGCTTGCATATAAATGTGCTGTCCCTGTGTTGCATAAGTCTTTGGTTACACTGCTCTCATTTGTGATTTTAAGTAAAACTCCATCCTGGCTACATCTCTTTTATCCTTCATCCAATTTGCATGAAACCTGGGAAGGTTATGTCACTCCAATAGAGAACCAATTATACCAAAGTGTCCTGATGTTATAAGCTATTAACTTGAAAATACATTTCCGACTTTAACATTTTTCTATTCCATCCTGTTTACACTTAATTTGGCATAAATTAATTTATCACACACCTTCCCTGTCATCTCTGCCAAATTACAGGACAATTTGATAAAGGGACCCAATTTTACAAGCAATTGAAGTTGTCCCATTGAAGACCATTATTCAGATAAATAGCAGGATACTAGTTTACACATCCGGGCTGACCAGTTATCATCACAATCACATTCTGCAACACTGTGACAGAGGACATAAGAGAATCACTATTTGCTTTTTCCTAAACAGATGCTTCCAATTTCCCAGTAACAAGTGGGGGAAAAAAGTTGGGATGGTCACAGCACAGGATGAGGATATTTGGTTGACATTTCTGCTGGCCAATTGGCATCACAAAGCAATCTTATACCACAGTGACACGTAAGAGAATCCCTGACATAGGGTGAAAACAGACATGACACTAGTCACCCTTTAACTACCCTTGCTGGTCATTTATGCATGTTTCAGGGCTGCATAGGGCACCAATACAGCCCTTAAAAATACATAAATAACCACCAAGGGTGGTTAGTGTCATGTCTGTTTTCACCCATAGGCTCATTCTCTACATATACTGTGCAGGATTATAAAATTAGAACTCTTTTTCACATCTTTCTGATATTTGGCAGAGATGATCCTGAATGTGTGAGATACAGCCCTACAAAATATCATGTACACTGGCTGGACTACAAAGATGTTACAGTCAGACATACATGTATAAGTTAATTGCTTATATCATCAGGACCATTTATCCAATCCTTCTAAAAAATTGGCATAGATAGTAAACATGGGAAGGGGTATAAACCTGCCAAGTTTCATCCATATTAGATGGGAGGCAAAGAAGTGTCGAGGAAAATTTTATACTCACACACTGTTGGTAAAATCTGTCAGAAGTTCTTTATTGATCTCAAAGCGCAAAGAGAGAGAGCAGAACTGACCCCAAGCAAGGAGACAGCCTGGTCTGCCAGTTTGCAGATTACATAGGTATTTTATAGGTTACAATTCAAGCAAAAAGATACAGGCATGTCACTCAAAGCAGCGTCATATGAAGGTAAAAGGTTACAGCAATTGTTTACCTACTCAGAAACTTATTCTCAAAACAATATAAGCTAGACTGTTTATAAAGTAAGGTGCCTAAACAAATCCAATTAACTAGCACATCTGCAAGGCCGTTGTTTACTATCTGCTGTAGGGAAGAACAGAGCGGCCTTCCTCTGTCCAATGTTTATCATATATGGAGCTGCTTCCCAGACCTTGCTATGTGAGACAGAATGATTATATCTACCTAGCAGGCTAAAACTCACTTCTGCTAAGAATGGATATTACCCAGCATTCATCTGTCTTCCATTTTATGTTACCTTTCTATATAGGGTCCCTTATAGAAATTCGCCGACAATCCCTTCCTTTTATGCCGTTAAGGCATAACAATCTAATTTTAAAACCCCTATGGACATTACCCATTCATCTCTGCTTGCTGAGTTTGGAGATCTGCATACATGTTATCTACTTAGGTACCTTTGCCTTTGGTTCAAGCCTTGTGATAGTTGTTTTGCAGTGCTAATTAAGCAGCATCTAAAAAGCATTAAGATTAATTGAATACATAAAATAAGTCAAACAAAACAACAAAAGCAAGCAAAACAATATAAAGATTTTGGAGCCCAAACCTCCAAGCCAGGCCCAAAGGGAAATTCGCCGACAGAAGTTACAGCCAGGAACATATATGCAGATGTTTGCAAAATAGCATAATTCAACTGCTTATACAATCAGATTCCTTTATCCAGTCTTTCTGGAATTTGGTACAATTAATGCCTTCCATTGGAGGTACATTCCCCTCAAGTTCATGGAAATATAATGAAAAACAAAAAAGTTACAGCTGAAAATGTGTTTTCTATTGAAACCAATAGAAATAAAAAACAAAAGAAAAAATGAAAATGAAATTTTGATATTTATAAAAATGAAAAAGACAGATTTAAATAATGAAAATGAAAATGACATGCATCCCTGGTGTACACCTCTAATCCTGACAAGTCGTTCTGGCGGAGCACTCTAATTGCTCGATCAATCTTGAGGTGTTCCTCAAATGCCCATACCCTGTAAACGACCAGCCGGGTCAGAAACTAATTCTTAGGTGGCTTCATGGGAATTGCTGTTGTATGCTATTGTTGTGTTATCAAAATGATTTGTAGTTACTGTGTTAGCATTGGCTTGGAGTACCTGAACATTAACCTAGGATTCTGTTAAGTTCCTGCCAGCTGTTAAACACGCGTGACTGTGTCTCACTCAGTTTAAATTGATGACAAGGTGCCCCTCATTGCCACTTTTTGGCAACACCTGACCCAAGGAAATCTATTCAAGTCTATTTATTCCCTCATTATGTTCAATACTTAGTTGAAAATGTTACTTTTGCTGTTTCTATGGGTGATTTCAGACGTGACGGGGCGGCCTTCACCCCGTCATGGAATCACCCAGTTGATTCCCCGCCGGGATCATTCCGGCACGTCCAACAGATGTGCCGGCTGATCCCGGCAGGGAATCAGGGAGGGGGCGGGGCTGCATGGTGCAATGTGCTGCTGCATGGCCCCGCCCCCCCACTTCCCCACCACTCGCCCTCTGGGGAGACGGGCGGGTGCCACAGCCAATGCGACCGCAGCGCCCGCCCGAATTGTCCACAGCCCGGAATCCTGCCGGGGATTCCGGGCCATGGCTGCTGTCCAAATGAGACGGCTCGGTTCATCACGGCAGGGAATCACATTCGCCACGCAATTGGCTCCGGCCCTGCCAGTCCCGCCGATCGCATGGCGAATGCGATTCCCCGCCTTGATTGACCGTAGAGAACATCTGGGGGGGAACTTCTGTTCCCCCAACGGACGTGACGGGACCATTCTCACCCGGTGGGAATCCACCGTGATTGAGTGTGATCTCATCATGTCTGAAAATACCCTATATGTCTTAGACACTTATGTTCCCCAAATGGGTGGTCAATGCAAACCAGTATCATTACTGGTGAGTTTTTACCGGTAATGGTGGGGGTATCTAGAATCCCGTAGACTTTCATGTTGGCCATATATTTCTGTACCAAACACAATAAATTTATTTATTTTTATTTATTTAATAGCATTTAAACCCCGCCCCTCCTGAGACAGCTCGGGGCGACTAACAATATCAGAAATAAAAACACAATTATAAAACTTCTTAAAACATTCATAAAATCAACAATTAAAACACGGCTAGGGAACATAAAAAATAATACAATAAATAAGGGCGGAGGGGGATAAAAATCCCTAGCCCCCCCTCCCCAAAGGCCTGGTCAAACAGCCAGGTTTTGCAGGACGGGGGCAAGATGTCTCATCCCCCAGCACCACCCGCTGGCTTCTCCCCAAGAGGAATGAACTGAACCATTCAAGAACAGTCCCATCCAGACCCCCCAGGTCACGCAGCCGTCTCAATAGCAGTCCATGGCCCACGGTGTCAAAAGCGGCTGAGAGATCTAGCAGAATGGGAAATGTTGAACATCCTGCATCCGTCTCCCGGTGGAGATCGTCGACCAAGACCACCAATGCCGTCTCGGTGCCATAGTCGGGGCGGAACCCAGATTGAAAAGGGTTCTGCAAACCAATGCCATCTAGATGCACCTGGAGCTGGATCGCCACCACCCGCTCAATAACCTTCCCTAAGAAGGGAAGGCTAGAGACAGGTCGGTAGCTGGTGAGTGCGTCCACATCCAGCAATGGTTTCTTCAGCAGGGTGTGCACCACAGCCTCCTTGAGGCTAGGTGACAACCTCCCCTGCTGTAAGGATGCATTAACCACCCTCACCAGCACTGTCCCCAGCGTCTCCCTGGAGGATTTCACAAGCCAGGACGGGCATGGATCAAGTTCACAACAAGTGGCTCTCACAGATCCCAAGACATCCACCGCATTGGCTGGTGTCACTTTCTGAAACTCCCCCCACAAAGTTGGACCAGACGGGGCCTCCATCACCTCGCACTCTCCACCTACTGCCCCTAATCCAGTGTCAAAGTCTCTCTGAATCCGAGCAATCTTGTCTGTGAAGTAGGTGACAAACTCCTCACAGCGGGCCTGGGACATGTCCCCGTCCAGGCGGAGGGAGGCTGGACTGACCAGCCCCCGCACCACCCGAAACAGCTCCATGGGGTGTGACTTTGCAGATGCTATGAGGACAGCAAGGAACTCCTTCCTTGCTGTTCTCACAGCCTCAGGATAGGACCACAAGTGGGCCCTATGGAGAAGTCGGTCGGAGTCAAATCGAGTCCGATGCCAGCGTTTTCCCAGCCTTCTGCCTACTCGTTTCATCCACCGCAGCCCCTCAGTAAACCAAGGGGTCCTGCGGTGATGAGTCAGAGGCAGACGGCGTCTCGAAGCCACCCTGTCAATGGCCTCCTCCAGCAAGCTGTTCCAATGCTGGACTAGCTCATCGACAGAGTGACCATCCAGGTCCAAGGTTAACTCCCTCAGGACCTCTTGTAACCACTGAGGTTCCATCAGCCTCCGAGGGCAGACCATCCTAACTGGCCCATTCCCCTTCTGGAGGGGGTGTGCTGAGAGACTGGCCTGTATCTTTTTTTAATGTTAAACTGGAGTCATTTTCAAATTCATTTTCAAATCAATCATAAATATGCTTTTCAACTGTGATTTAACTTGTGTGTGTCACGCCCCATAAGCAAATTATTACAGACGGCTTTTAAGGCAGAGCAGAGCAATTTTCCTGTGTAATTAAAATCTCTGCCTGGGGCTCGATCGTTGTGTCCCCCTAATTTGGCTTTGCATTAGCATCTGACCTGCAGCTCCGAATAACCTAGTATATCAACCACAATGTAAGGGTTTATCATCATATCTTACTAAGGTATCTAGCTCAAAATTATGTTTTGAATCAAACAGACTGGAAAATAAAAAATATCACAGAAATTCCATGCTTTTGGGATAAATGTCCCACAGATTTCTGTTCTCCCTGCTAACATTTATTTAGTGTGGATACTGCCTTAAGACAGAGAATACCAATGGAAGCAGGTTTAGACAGGCGACATGTTATCTTAGAGGATAAAGTGAGATCACCTTTCTCCTGCAATCACCCACACTGTCACTTCCAAAGGGGAGCACTTCCTTGCAGCTACTTTAGACCACGAGACAGGGTAGGAAAAATCTCACACCTGCTCACAGACACCACAAAGTGCAAGTGAAGATCAGATCCCAAAGGCCAGCATATTCCTCAAAGCATTTCTCTCAGCCTGCAGCTGAAACAGGTATTCATGACAAGTTATATCCCTCTCCTGTACTCTGTAGCATAACATGGCAGGCAAGATGAAAAATAATTAAAAGACATGCTAGTGCCTAATGTGATATTACTGAAAACACAAGGAGTTTGTGACACAAATAAGATAATGGAACCAAAAGTGTAACTCAAGGTATTGAGACTGAGCAATTTCTGAGCACTGAATGTGTAACAGGAGAGGTGTGGCAATGTCGACATCCTGGGCTCTGACCAACAAAAGTGATATATTTCACTTAACTCAAGAATGTAAAAGTTTATCATACCATCCATTTTCTGTTTGGGCAATAATCAAACCCACACATCTACATTTATTAAATTTTGCAAGTTCTCTTTAGGGCTGTGCACAGGGTCACGTATTTGTATCTGTGTTTTAGTATTTGTGTTCATTTGTTGCATTGCCCTAATACTCGTTGCATTTGCCCCATTACCACTGATGTGGGAAATGGTGTGAACACAGGTCCGTGCTTATGGATTTTTTTGGCAAAAGTTCAGTGAGGCTCTGCCATGATGACAGGCCTATAAAGAAAGAAAAACAAGGTTAAAACTGCTGCTACATCTGCTACCAATTTAAAAGGGGGGGACACTGGTTTGTGAGAGGATGAAGAATGGGATGGTGGGGAGGTTGTTAGCTTGGGGAGGTAGGAATGGGGCATGGATCTGACTTAGAGGGGTTCACTTGCTTAGGGAAGGGGCTGCTGGTTTGGGGAAAGGGACATAGGACTAGGTTATGGGGAGGTTGCTGGCTTTGGGAAGGTGAAGGGGACATGTGGCTGGCTCAGAGGTGTCACTTGTTGGGAGGGGGGAGTCACTGGTTTGGGGATTCACCATTTCTTCCTGGCTTAACTAGTCTCCACTGAGCTGGAGACTGAAGTTCTGAGACAGCAGCAGCTCCTGCAGGTGGCTGAGAGTCAGAGAGCAGCACAGTTCTGAGCTGTATATGTGCTGCAAGGGGTACAACCATGTTTTTCAAGGAAATTTTGGATTCACTTGGAACTAGGGCTGAAACTTGATCTTGAGTTTTTTCTCTGTTATCGTCAACAATCACAGTTCTCAACAAGTTTTATTTATTTATTTATTTATTTATTTGCCATCCCCTCCTGCCACAGAAGCTCGGGGTGGCTCACAACATAATTAAAACATATAAAATATTACAATAATAAAATGCTTCAGTAAATAACATAATATAAAAAGAATATAATATAAAATCAATAGCAAAAACAACCCAGGCAGAGACAACCATCCCCACCAACCCTCCCACATCACCTGTCTCTCTCACCAAAAGCCTGGTGGAACATCCAGGTCTTACACTGTCTTTGGAAAGAGGGTAGGTCTGGGGCCCAGCGGACCTCCACCGGGAGGGAGTTCCACAGCCATGGTACGACCACCGAGAATGCCTCCCTCATCGTCGCACCTGAGATACCTGGGGGACTCTGTGGGAGGTGTCCCCAGCTGACACAGCTGGCTCAGGACACGAGGGGTGAGGCAATCCTGCAGATAAGTGTGGCCCAGGTCATTTAGGGCTTGATAGGTCAAAACCAACACCTTAAATAGGGCCCAGAAGACTACAGGCAGCCAGTGAAAAGAATGGAGCACTGGTGTAATGTGCTCACGGCAACCCGTCCCTGTAAAGAGACGGGCTGCCATGTTCTGCACCAGCTGAAGTCTCTGAACCATCACCAAAGGTAGCCCCACATAGAGCGCGTTGCAATGATCCAATCTCGAGGCGATGAGAGCATAGATTATGGTGACCAGATCCATGTCTATGTTTTGTTTCAGCAAGGAACAATAGCGAAAAATGCCAGTTCTCGACATTTCTCAGCTGAGAATTATTTCTCGAAATACCATTTACTGTTATCATTTCCATTTATTGCAATTTATCGTTTACCATATGCAGATTTAGCATGTACTGCATTCATCCCAGTAATGTGGATGCACAAAGTGGCATTTTGTATTTTGTGGATGCACTTTACCTGGATGAAGGCAGCACACCGTAAGCGGTACATGGTAAACGGTAAATTGCGATAAACAGTAACAGTAAACGGTGACTGGTATTTTGAGAAAAAAATCTTAATTAAGATCTCTGTCTGTTATTGAGATTGTGCTGAGATCTCAGTGACAATTTTCGATTCCAATTATTTTTGCGAGAAACAAATGGCTTCCCGTTTCAGCCCTACAAATACACAGCCGTAGTATTTGTGTTTTGAATATGGAATGTACAAAAGGTCTTTTGTATTTATTTGCGTTTTATCAAAGCCCAAATGCACAGTCCTAGTATTCTTACTTGGTCCTTGTGTGCCTTTTGTTATGTAATATAGCTCATCTCTCACAATGGTGCTACACTGCTACTGGAGTGCTAGACACTAAAATACATTATAGTCTATGAAAATGTGACAGACTTTTGGAGTTTGAACCTTCACCAGCTGATGGTGTCTTTTACACCTGCCTTTTAATTCTTTCTTAGGTGTTTCGAGACACAGCACAAAGGAAACTGGGGAGTATGTAACACTTGTATATTGATCTGGAAAATACTGTACATGACAGGCTTTTTGCACCATCTGCTACAGAAGTGTCTGTCAATGGAAGCAAGGTAGACACTTAGGGATGTCCAAGTTGAGAAATCACTTAGAAGAGACAAAGGAACTCCAGTGGGAAAAGTTTAGAGGAATGAGTAGCTGAGGTTGTCAGAACTGAAGTTATTCAAATGAGAAACTGCTGATATGACTGGAATCCAGTGTGAGTTTTAGAAGATGTCCAGGATTTCCCTGCATCCTTCCTTCATATCACAGCCTCCTGAGAGCATGGTCCATGTTTTATATCTCACAGCAACTATTTAGTGTCTCCCCCCCCCCAGTACAAAGAGTTTGTGCAGAAGAGAGACTGCACAGATGAGATCATGGCATAAAAAGCTAGTGTTTAAAACTTTTGCAAACTGTTGGTGCAGTTTAGTATACAGTTTTTGACTTCAGACAAATTTACAATACTACATAATCTTCTCTTCTTCAAAAGTTTCACATACAACAGCTGTCATGTGATGATTCATAATGCACATGGCTACGTCAATAAACACAACTGGCACTGCTTAGACATCAGCTGGAATGCTATTTTCAGTCTTGGGTACCTTTGGTTTTACAAAGACAATGCCAGCTCAAGAGAGAGCAATAAAAAGTGACTGACGTGCATAAAATAGGGCCTAGGATGCTAAAGGCTAGAAGATTTGAGCATCTGAACATGGGAAGGGACATGATACAGTAACTGCCTATAAGTGTATAAAGTTATATAAACAAAAGGTGGTCAGTTGTTTGGCAGTTTCCAAGAGCAAAAAGCAACTTGGTCAAGCCATTGCAAGAAAAAAAAAATAGCTTTCATAATATTATTTTGTAAATAGCCCTAAAAGTTATTATTCAATACGATAAAGTGTAAAGCAAAACTGCCATCACCAGAGACATATTGCCATCCACTTAATCCAGTTCTTGATTATTTAAATCCCCCATTTCATATGATCAAAACATCTAGAATCAAACCATTTAATAATAAAATTAGGGGTGAAACTCGGCACTAGGAAAACTTCTGAATCCACTGTGGACAGGTGACCAGGAGAACGTAGAAGAGCAGCAGGAAAACTGCCACAAAACAGCTCCACAATACAGGAATTATAGCCATGAGAAGTTGGTGGGAAGGCACCATGGTGGGATGGCAAGCTGGTGGGGATTGAAGCCAAAATGGCAGCCAGGGGAGGTGCGAATGGAGGTAGTTAATTTCTGTATATTCTTCACCCTTCTATGGTTATAACAAGAGGATAACATGCACCAGGATGCACACCTTAAGGAGGTAATGGTCAGACCATGACAAGGGCTCCATCCCCTGACTTCTACTAACTGACCCCCCGCCTCAAGGCCGGTGCAGAAAACCAAATCCAGTGTATGTTCCTCCTCATGTGTGGAACCACAGATGATTTGGGACAGGCCCATGGTTGTCATGGAGGCCATGAACTCATGCCTCGCTCCTCCAAGGTTGGTGTCAGTGTGGATGTTAAAATCCCCCAGGACTACTAGTTTCGGGGTCTGGAGGATCACATCTGACACCACACCAGATCAGCAACAGCATGTAGGGATGCCGCCGGGCTATTGGGTGCATGGTACACCAGCAGCACCCCTAATCTGTCCCCGGTCAAATCCAACACAAGATGGAGGCACTCAACACCTGGTGAAGCCTGGTGAAGCCTGCACCTCCTAAAAGACAGTGCAACCTTGATAACAATAGCTACCCCTCCCCCCCCCACTTGTCCCTCCAGGTCTCTGTAATACACGTGAGGGCAGTGTCCCACCCTGGGATTAATTCCCAGATGGTAGATGACTTATTAACTGCCGACCTCGCGTTTAGCAGCACCAGGCCAAGGCCTGGGGTCTCCTGGGCCTCGACCCACAACCTTCCCACATGGGAGGTTGAGGGGGGAATAGGCACAAGGCACTGCTCCCTTCTCACTGATGAAATACCCCATCCCTTTGGACCATATCTCCCCCGACCCATAACAACCCCAATAGCTGTGGAAGCCCTCCCATCCTCAGAGAGCCCCGCTCGACACCCACCCTCTATGGGCTGCCTCGACAGGCTGGCGAGAGGGACTCCACCCCACAACCCCCCTCCCTGGGACTCCCTCTCTCACAGGGAGTCCCCCTTCCCCATCATATGGGAGGTTCCCCCCTGTCTCACCCACCCTCCCCAAGGGCCATCTCCCCTCCTCTCACCAGGGGGATTGGTCCTATCTCCCTAAACCATTCCCCATACCCCCCCACCCTCAGGCCCCACCTGCCTCATCCCCCCCAAAACCCCTTAAAACCACACAAAACAAAACAGCGGGTCCAGCGGTGGCAGCAACAGGGATGAGCTGTACATTCCTCTT